>CAUOQF010000218.1:0-69524 GCA_963457715.1 Argyresthia albistria | reverse complement strand
CGCGACGGGCTATCAGCGCTATCATCGCTCACGTGACGTCACGACCGTCATGACCGTTCCGAATGGGAAATCACGACCACCAGCGTCTATCACAGATATCCATTCGGAACGATAAAACGCAACGGTAGACGTCAACACTGACAGATGTCAAACCATTATAACCAAACTTTTGTTAATATCTTGAATTTATGTCGTAGACAGTCGTAGTAGTTAAATTTTCGGCTCAACTTTAGTTCCTGACCTATTGACTAGGCTGTCAAAACTTTTTTAGCGTATAGTTGGGGTCATTTAATCATCTTCCTGAAAGTTTCAGGTAACGGAAATTAGTAGTTTTTAAGATATGATTTTTTGAAAATCTGAAAATATTGTAAAATTATGTAACAAAACGCAAAAAATATGTCAAAATCTATGGTCTGTGGTCAAAATACATTAGTTACGTTTCGTTGTATGCATATTTGAAAAGATGAATCTATTTTAAACGTAAAATATCACTTTTGATAAATTAAAAGTTGTAATTTTTCTGAAACGGAGTGCATTTGGGGTGTTGTCTGTCCGAGTTTTTGTTGGTTGGGCGGCCATTTTGAATCCGATTGGATCAATTATAGGTTACTTCCTGTTTGAAAACTAAAGATAGGTTTGTTAGGTACACACTTATAAGCAGAACCGGGAGCCGGAGCGAAGCGGAGCGGAGCGAGGCGACCCCCTACTTCTGGCAACCCCCCCTCCAACCCCTCATCCCCTCCAACTCCCCCGCCCAACAATGCAAAAAAACTTCAAAACTCAAAACTTTAAAAATCATATCTCAGCAATTAGGCACTTCCGCGGGGGGGAGAAGTAGGGGAGGCATCTGCCCCCCTCCCCCTTCCCCCCTCTCCCCCTCAAGGTCAAGGTCAGTAGGTCAGGATCTAAAGTCCTTATATTATGTAACCTCCAAAAATTAAAAAAATCATAACTCAGAAACTATACAGTTCCGTTCGGGGGGAGTAGTAGGGGGGGCATCCCCCCACCTCCCCCCTCCCCCCCTTCCCCCCTCCCAAGGTCAATTTCAGTAGGTCAGGAACTAAAGTCCTTCCAAATTTTCTTTGTATTGAGTGAGTAAGTGAGGAAATCAACAATGTTGACGCACCGCTGGCGCTGGTGTTGCAACTTCTTTGGAAAAGAAAGAGGTTACCCCCCACCTCAGCCTTGTTCAGAGACAGGGAAACTTGGCGAGCACTGTGCATGATGTTTAAACCTGGGGCCCTACCGCGCAGCCGCTGTCGGCATCGGCTTCATGTTTGACTTGCCGTATAGTCATAATGATAAATTTCATTCTTGCCGACACTGGTTGCGCGGTAGGGCCGCTGAATGGTAAATCATAGTCAAATATTGTGTGAACTGCTGAAGATTGGCTGTTTTAGTTTAGGATACGTCTTTTCTGTTGTGACAGTTATTTTGGGTCCTCACAAGGACAGCACATAGCGACACACCATTACACATAGCGTCACACCATTACACATAGCGTCACACCATTACACATAGCGTCACACCATTACACATAGCGTCACACCATTACACATAGCGAAACCGTCATTGTGACATAGCTGAGACAACTCTCGGTGCTGAGAGCGGTTTATTATCACGTCCCTAAATATCGTTTTCTCTGTGTGTTTTTCACAACATATCAAAAAAAAATCTGCAAACATTTTCACATTATTCACTGTGATTCATTCGTAACATCAGACGAACGAAAGTCTGCCTACTTACTGTGTTTATGACAAAATCTTAGCGCCCTCTACGTGGAACAAATTCGACAGTTGTGTTCCCCATCATCGCACCGTCTTATTATACCCTATCCAATATAACAGTGAACTTGACAGCTAACCTAAAACTTTATAAAAACCAAATAATAATATATTTAAGTGCTGATAGCAGTGATGGCGATGACAACTCTTCAGATTCAGATTCAGATTCGTTTATTTGCATATGATTTTGGTATTACAAACAGTTCTTACATTAATATAATATGTCATTTTATTCCTTAATCAACTATATTATATAGCATTCAAATATTTTATTGTAGAAAGTAAAAGGAGAAGGTTTATAAATAAGGTCTGCAATATATTCTTTCCGATTGTTTTGGTAACATCCCTACTAGTGTTTAAAAAGTGGATTTTATGAAGTTTTAGGTTAGCTGTCAAGTTGCCTGTTATATTGGATAAGGTATAGTCCTGTTCGCATACCAACTGGGCGGATCTAGAGCAGATAGCCCGAGATCTTATCAAACGGAAACCTGTACTGAGAGCCCTGTACCCGGATGAGATGATGAAGACATACCGACTGCAGTCCCCGTGAGTTCATCAGCCTCTCGTCCCTCTCGTCCCGGGGCGGCTGGCCCGGGAGCAGCGGCGGCGGCGGCGGCCCGCCGGGCATCGCGGGCGGCTTCACGTCGGCCGGCGGCGGCAGTTCCACCTGGCAACACCGACACGCAGGGTGACGCTAATGCAATGTTCGTCATCGTGGTTGGAGGTTTGGTGATCAATCAGTAAACAATGCAAGTCTGAGGCCATGGTCTCAGCTGAGAGACATCTCGAGCGCGTGAACGTGCATATGGCGAATCCGTTATTGTGACATTTCAAGTTTGTTATTCGAACTTTATGACATGAGAGTAGATAAAACTTATTATGACATGCATACCTCTTCACTCAGTCCGGTCCGGCTCGAAGTTTCATCTCGGGAACAAAATTATATACTTAGCTTCAAACTTTGAGCTTCTCTGCATATTACACCTTTTTTTTCTGGCCGGGGCACTTACACGTTTGGCCCAAAATGAATGATCTCCTTTTACTCTGTATGAGGCATCACATTGAGTCCAACAGAAGGCGCTAGCGCAGCCCGCACGTACCTTGAGCGCGGGTGGCGGCAGGTGCGGCGGCGGCGGCCCGCCCGGAGCGAAGAGCAGCCCCCCCGCGCCGAGCAGCCCCCCCGCGCCCGGCAGCCCGTGCCCCAGCCCCGCCTGCGAGTGGATCTGTTGCTGCGGACAACCGGCGCTGTCAGACTTGCTGTCGCGTGCCATACTACAGCGGGTCGATTCTCGCGCCTTCGATATACGGATATCGAGACCTATATTGACAGATTCCCCTACAATCACTCGATATAGGTGTAGATATCGTATATCGAGTGATTTCGTACGGGAATCTGTTATATTATGTTATAGATCTCGATATCCGTATATCGAAGGCGCGAGAATCGTGCTCCAGATCTGCCAAGCTATCTGTGAAAGGGGGTAACCTCTCTCTCTCTCCACGCGACATGACACAGAGAAACATGGCGCGACCTGGAAAGATGTGTTGTCCACACTGTTTATTATAAACTTGACAATGGGTCGATTCCGGTATAAAAACTAAAGATTCGCGTAATCTAAGGTAAGTTTTGATTTGACGTTAGTTATTTTGTTAAGTCACCCAAAACATTATTATTATTAGTTTATATTGTTTTAAATAGCTTTTTATCTTTACTATAGTATATGGATGAGCATAAAGTGGTAGCTGCTGATCTGCAGGATACGACATTCCCCTAACAATGTTCAAAGGTGTGATTCCGTAACCGTCGTGTGAGTGTGAGCGAGACAGTGATGTTAGTTAAATTGCGAGTGAACAAGACAGCGACGTAGGAAGATAGGTCCTTCCTTGCCGCTTGTTTGTTCATTTAAAACAATCGGTCAAGTGGGAGTCGGACTCGCACACCAAGGGTTCCGTCCGTACCACCGTAAAAGCAAAAAACACGCCTCTTGTATGAGGATGGAGTCCCCATTTATTGTTAAAATTGCTTTTACTATGAACGTTTTAACTCTCTACTTATTACGGTTCATGAGAGACAGTCCGCTGACAGGCAGACAGACAGACAGTCGGATGGACGGACAGCAGACGTTAATGATAGGGTCTGTCTCAGTCTAATACGTCCACACGTTTGATCACTAGAGTGCCACAGACAGATAAATTAACACACACAGACAGATGCTTCAAACTTCAACACCCCTCTTGTTCGTCTTCAGGGGTTAAAAACATGCTAGAATGGCACACATTAGTTATTCCTCAAACTACAGAGTTTTTATAGACTGTTGGGCTGTCTAACTAATAAACTAACATTCAGAATTATAATAATAGAGAAGTTTCATCATTATCATCAGCCTGTCAGGGAGCCCACTGTCGAGTATAGGCCTCCTCGTGTATACGTCAATCAACCCGGTCCCGTGCAACCCGGTCCCGTGCAACCCGGTCCGGTGCAACCCGCGTCCATTGCTTTCATTAGAGAAGTTTACTTATCATCAATTAACAAAAGAAAAACTGTCTGATACTTGTTTTATTGCCGGTCAAAGTACTAAAAAACAAAACAATAACTGTAATCTCAGAGGGAATTATCATCAGCCCCACTTGATTGCGTCGTAAAAATATGATTGACTGGCCCTGTCTATACAATGTTAGTCAACAGCTACAGATACTACAATGGTGCTTGCATAACGAAACGTGATGTTAGGTACACACCGAAACACACATGTGCATAGAAATTAGTTGCCGCTATTCAGAATTGGATGGAAACCAATTAAAACATTAATTAAAACATGTGAAGCGATGAACCAATGGATTTGCAACGCAGGAAAATGCGTGTTCAAGACATAGACCTATGCCAATTATAGAGTCAATGAGTGTGTGATGGAGAAAATTATGACAATCCCATCACATGTTATGATAAAGATAAGGTTACTTAGAATATGATTTAGAAGCAGCACTTTATTTAGACTGTGAATACAAAAAAAAAAACAGATATATCGGACAAACAATTAAATCATTGTGCCGTTTCCGATGATTATGGCGATGCAGATTGATTTATAATATAATATCACAATAATTGATACCAGAACACAAAGATGAAAATATTGCTCGCCATATAAATTACTGGTGTGAAGTGTATTTTTATGGAGTCATGCTTCTTCCATGATTGGGGAAATCAATATAAAAAAGCCAGTTGTGTGATTTCTTCGATTCTGAGATCCATAGCTTAAACAATCAATGGCTTAGAGCTAACTTCACACCAACTAAGTTTTAAGGCAAGATGTATGGATGCAAAACAATTGTTAATCACAACACAGATATGAAATAAGCCGGACAATACTTCTGAACTTACAAGAAGTTGTTGCAGGCCCTGCTGTTGTTGTTGCTGCTGGCATTTCACAAAAACGATCAAATTACTATCATTGAATGTCTCGAGTTTTATTAGTCATGTCACAAGTGGGGCACCTACTGTACTGAAACTTGAAAATTTTATTTTAACTTATGTAGGTTCTCTGGTCACAGCAAATTAGGATTACTAAAATGTAGGCATGTAATTTAGCAATTTCTGAGGGCCGAAAGATCAAAGGCAAATCAAACACTAATCCCAGTTACACAATAATATTCTAAGTTTTATGGAATATTAATGTTGATTGAGATAAGTGGTAACGCGCATTCCATCATTCGAGCTTGACATAATCATAATGCTAAATCATTATGCATACATAAAGGTGATACTTACACCGATAATAGAGTTGAGTTCGGACATAGTGACCTGTTTAGCTCGCTCGATGGCGAGGGAGACTTGCTGCTGGTGCTCCTGGGCGAGGTACGGCAACACTTGCACGAGGAGTGCACTGAGACGCTTCGCTATTTCCGTCTGTGGAGGAAACAACACTTGGTAATTCATCAGTTAATTGCACTGTCTGTATTGATGTGATCTAAACTTCCATGTAGTACACCTGCAATGGGTCTCCATAATCACAATGTAGCAAGTTTTTGAGTTATTGATATTGCGTTTAATTCTCATGATTGTCTATTTATCACTAACGGCCGTACTCAGACAGAGTCGTTCAATGATTCATTATGGATTACTAAGTAAAGAATTTTGTATGAAAATTCAAATTTGGAATAGGTTTAATCGTTCATTAGTCTAAGAAGGTAAGTATGTAATAATTATGTATTTGCAAGCTTTTTTTATCTTGTTGTACCTTTGAACATAAGTAGCTAATAAAGCTCAGTAACATAACCCCTTGTCTGTGACAGTGGCCGCTATGGGCAGATAACAATGTTTTAAAATTACCCACTGAAAAAAAGGTTCTTACCTGTTTATGCATCTCTACATTTAGTCCATATGACATCTCATAATACTGAAAATAAAAAAATAAAAATTATCATGACAATACTTATTATATGCAGTAAGTCTAAACATATACTCTTTGTTAGCCAAGAGGCAGACACACAAAATGGAAGAAGTATTATGATTTGTAAATAAATAAAATAATTTATTACCATTACATAGTGTCTTTGCATTTCTGTTTTTTCACTGGCTAGCTTTTCACACTCCATTTTCAATCTGAAAACATTATAACATCATACTTATTACAAATTGACAAAACAAATACATTTATAACAAGTATTATATATTGTAGCAAGTGCAGGTATTTATTCTCTGCCTATGCCTACCCCTCTTCCCGGAAAAAGGTATGAGCATATATGTATGTATGTAAATGTTTTATCATGAGCCTAGTTATAGAACTGCAATACAACATTCTGTTTGCACACTTACGAGTGATACTGGGCTTGTAAGAAGTTAAATTCCTCTTTTATCCTTTCCAAGGTGTCAGGTATCGTGAATTTCAGTGGCCCCGCAGATGGTTGTGGTCCCTGATGACAGAACGATGATAAATTGTTAGATACATAGTGAAGTGAAAAGAATGCGGAAAGAGGTGATTGTATTGTTGCTTTGCTATGTTATTATGACAATAGTTCTTCTGGAGTAATTTGACTACTTAATATTTCAGATGATGAGCTAACACTGATGGTTCCTTGTACATAACTACAGCTAGGTACTCTTTTTGGGGAAAGAGCCGCGATTATCTATGAAGGCACGTACTTTGTTCTGAAGGTCCCTAACGGTGAGGTCAATATTTCCAGCTGAAGTATTGACGCTAGGGAAAGTTACAGAATAAACCAAGCTATACGGACCCTGACAGCAGCCGCCGGGTGCCGCGTTTGTGCTGGATACATCTCGACACGCAAACAAATCAATGTTTTCACACAAACTGTCACATATAAACCGCTTTATCACATCCAAGTAATACAAACAACAAAATAAACATGTCCTAAAACAGTCCACCGCTGCTATAACACGGGAAACATAGAGAAACTTGAAGGCGGAACACACAATGATACGCACAAACTTCGCCTTGCAAAGTTTGAGTTATTGACCATTATCTTAGCACTGTAGCCTTAGATTGTATGATTGCCAATACGGGCAATAAATACTCTGATGTAAAGTAGCAATTTGAAGAAGAATTTATTGAAATATGCGGACGTTTCACAAAAAACTATCCATACATCCACGCCGTAATTAAATTCCCTGTCATTTTTTTGTAAATTTTGAGGTTGCGTTTGAATATCAATCAACCTCGATGTTGTATGTATGCAAGTTCAACTTCAATTTTATTTCATGGCAAGAAATCCCACAATCCTCCGCGCATGCTGCCTATACATAGAGATATGTCCAAATCACCTAATTTGGAAAAATTCCAAAAGTTGGAATAATTCTGGAATTATTCCGAATCCTTCCATTTTGGTGGGAAAATAAGTATTAAGGGAAAATTAAGGTGTTTTGAAAAGATATCGAATTAAAACCTGCCCAAATCAATGCACCCATTTTCACTAACCATAGGACACGCCTAAATCAGATTCCTAAATATTTAGGAGTTGCCTAGAGCAAAAACACGTTTCACTAACCCATAAGTCACGAATAACGACGTTAGGCTGACCTAAAGTTACGACACCGATTTGGGAAGGCGTAGAGCTTAGGTGCCCCTAAACTGACACACGTGACAGTCTCATGTGATAGAGAGTGACATGTGACAACAAAACCACGGACAACTGTCAAAAAACTAGGCTACTCTACTCATAGGATAGTTGGTGAAACGGAACTCTATGCTAAACATTGCCTTAAATTAGGAGCTATTTAGTAAGGCGTTTCCTTGTTCGTCGTTAGTGAAAACGGGCATTAGACCAACAAATTAAGTCATTAGGATTTTTATCCTAAAGCATCACAATTATGCGAGATATTTGATATTTTAGATTGCCAAAACCTTTTTTTTTTGCAAAATCATTAAATCTTAAGACTTGGTGATAATTAATGTTACTTAACATTTTTGACAGATGTCACTTTGTTGACAGGGGTCACTACTTTTAACCGGTGACGCCATTTTCGACTGTGTTCACTCAAATATCCCGCTTATGTGACACTTTAGGTCGATTTTCCTTATAACATAAATTGTTGGTATAGTAGTCTTCTATTTACCTGTGCAGGTTTTAATTCAATATCACTAATGTTATTAGTAGCCGAATTATATAATTCAATATCTTTGTAAAATACTTTTATTTTAGAATATTTACACATATTTGAGTAACTTGAGTAAATAAATATGGGAAAATTAAGATGTTTTAAAAAAATATCGAAATGAAACCTACACACGTCGATAGAAGACTATTATACCAACAAATTATGTCATAAGGAAATCTGTCCTAAAGTGTCACATAGGCGAGATATTTGAGTGAACCCAGTCAAAAATAGCGTCACCGGTCAAAAGTAGTGACCCCTGTCAACAAAGTGACATCTGTCAAAAATTATAGGAAACATTATCACCAAGTCTTAAGATTTAATGATTTTGCAAAAATGGCAATCTAAAATATGAAATATCTCGCTTATGTGACGCTTTAGGAAAAAAAATCCTCGTGGCATAATTTGGTGGTCTAATAGTTTTTCATCGATTTATGCAGGTTTCATTCGATATCTTTTCAAAACACCTTAATTTTCCTATATTAACACTTATTTTCCTACCAAAATGGAAGGATCCGGAATTATTCTGGAAGGATATCGGAATTATTCCAAAAAGTGTAATAATTCCGGGTCATTGCCCATCTATATGCTGCTTCGTCTAATCTATTCGCCCCGTTTTACGGTATAACACAAATAGCCTCAAAGCCTAAGATACAAATTAGATTTTATTTTCTACCATGGTAGAAACGTGGTGCATGTTGGAACACCAACAAAAATTGTGGCTGGCGGCTGGCTGGCTTGGCTGATGGCTGGGCAAATGAAATGCATGCCAGATTGCCAGCCAGCCAGTGATGCCAACTGCACCGTAACTACGGTGAAAACACCGTAATTAGCATAGAACCTACCTACCGATACCGGAGGAATATAATTACGGTAGCAAAAAACACCGTAATACGCACTGAAGGATTTGAAGTTCCTATTTATCCTACTTTTCAGTTTTAGGTTATGACAAAACGAGAAAAAAGTGCCAACATGAACACAGGCTTTGTTTCAAAGTCTACTCTTAGCATGACTTTGATTGTTATTATCATTCAATCATTCGAATTTACTTTTTTAATATTCTGAACGCAGCCGTTTTATCGGAAACGGAAGTGAATGCACAGGAAGGTATATTCTAAGAGTCTGGCTAGTGAAAGAAGTCCCAAGAAAACCGCGGCAAATTTAAAAAAATCTTAATGTGGCCACATTTACTGTACACGGAATTAACGGAGTTGATACTTTGATGTTTGTTTTTTTTTATTTTATTGTTCGACACCTATTTACTCTCACTCATGACTTGGTTGAGTGGTTGAAAAAGATGCGCGTTCGTAAATTCATAGAGCATGGGATGGGTTAAGTAGGTACCTATTGAATAAATGTATGTATTTTTTACCATGCCTATACCTATACAGTTTCCCACTGCTGGGCAAAAGCCTTCATTTTGAGTACCTATAACGTAAACATACTTAATCAATAAACTTTATTATTCTGTTTCGTACTCACAATCAGACTCAAATACTTCAAAACCCGTATTTAATCCACCTGGAAACACCACATTTAATTAAATGTATAATATCCAAAAGAACAGAATAGTAACTGAAATTAAAGAAAAATAGGTAGTCAAGTAAAGTATCAAAATGTTGTAAGACAAGTTTATACAAAGTAACAATTCGTTTGACAAGTAAATAATGTTGCCATAATCAAAGTTTGAAAACTACCAAAGGACAGGATACGCTGGCCAGACTGTATGTGCACGCCTGGAAAATTAATAAAAATAGAAATATATTTCTTTAACAAATAAACACAGGGATATATGGAAAAAAAATAGTACAGTTTACAGTTAAATGTGATTGGTTGAAAATAATATTGGGCTTTTCAGTACAACTAGTCACAACAACGCGCCTTGTTTTTCAGCCCATTTTGCTCATAGAAAACAACGACATACCTATAAAAATATTGAAACAAACTACACTCTCTTATTCGGAGCAACATTTTCATAGTCGCTCGCTTCAGTAGATCCGAATTGGCAGTTCCCTTGTTATCGTGGTGGCTCTGTACTACTAAATAGTAAAGGTAATTTTACAGTATTTCGAATATCTAATACACGGATATAGTTTGACAAAAAGAGTAAAAAATAAATAATGGCAACATAAATGACATATTAAAGCACTATTGCGTGCATTGATTGACAAAACAAATATGGTGTTATAGAAAATACGCAGTAGTCTGTAAATGTTGCCATCATTAAATTTTTACTCTTTTATGTCGCACTGTAGTCACTGTACAGGTTGGCAAGAAAGTTTAGAAAATAAATAATGGCAACATAAGTGACATATTAGAGCACTATTACGTGTTTTGATACGGTTTTGATAGACAATCCAAATATGACATTCACGCTGGGTAGCGTAAGGACAAAAGAGTCCTTGGAACAATATTGACATTAAAATTATAAAAAATAATAATAATACATTAAAATTATTTTGACAGTGGGTACCAAGACGTCAATGAATGTCTAATTTTTGACGTTGGTACCCACTGTCAAACAAATTTTAATGTATTCTTTTTTTTTTACAAAAAAATAAAAAAAATGGCTCGAGTCAACCGGTTAAAGAAAACACGCGGTAGTCTGTGAATGTTGCCATCATTTAATTTCGAGATTTTCTTGCCAACCTGTACACCGTTATTTAGGAGAATCTACCGTATTTTTAGAAGAATTCTACCATCCGCTAGATTACAGGGTTGGCAACACTGCAGCCAGCCAGCAAGGCAGCAAGGCAAGCAAATCAGTTCTTTTTAGCAGTTTTCTGCCAGATTGATTGCGTGCGGTGTTGTTGAGCGTGCGAGAGTCTTGAATGGAGTATTTTGAATAAACATTCAATTTGTTGCTTTGTGTGTGTTATTAAAAATCAAGTGATGTTCAATTATCATATTCAAAAGAAAGTGCTGTTCCTGAAGTGATAATATTGATATCGAGTTTTTGCGTCACAAAGAGAACCACTATGGATGTCAAAGTAGCCCTTTTCAACATTTTTAACAGCGTCCGGGATGGAAATCTTACACGATTAAAAGTAAGTATTCATTGCTGTTTAAATTAGTTGCTAGCCAGTGCAATGGTACTGAAATTTTGGATTTTTGGAGTCATTCCACTTTTTACGATCCGTCTGGCATAGCTCGGATTCCTAAGACGAAGACGACTCCCCCAGATATTAGCATGTACCTGATTTCAAGACTTCAGTGCCTACTCTTGCTATCTAAGCCAATCAACACATGAGTTTGATAAATGAGCACCTAAGCTTGTCTTGATTGATAGTGTGTTTCAACACCACAGGCATGTGCGTTGAGTTCTATAGATTTCTGTATCAATCGCAACAATCATATTAAAATAAAACTACAAAACAAACCATAGCAGAGGCACAGTAGGTAGGCAGGCAGACCCGAGGCACAGTATTCCCTAATATTCCTATTTACTACCTACTACTACTACTACCTACTACCTACTTAGACTACTTGCTCACAATGATAAAGTAGAATAAAAATGAAAAGTTATATCTAAATAACAGTATTTCTCCACAATTAACATAAACACTGCACACTCAGCATCTACAATGATTGTAAACCTATTTTCCTATTGACTCGCTTGATGGGTATCTACTAGATACTACCACAGATGACTAGATACTATCTAGTCATCTGTGGGTAGTTGTAAAAATGGCCCGCGATTTGTAACCTTATTACATTTTAATAAAAATCAAAACCTATGAAATGGAAACCATCAAATAAGGATGGCTACGCAGTTGAGAACATACGTAGGTAGGTATGCCTTGAGAAGTTAATAAATAAAAGATTTTAATTTTCCATGAAAAAGCAAAAAGGCATCTATATTATTATAGATTCTATAAGATCCTTGATAGGATAATATCAATCACAACCTCTGTGGCTCAGCAGTTGTGGCTCTGCATACCATGCAAGAGGTCCCGGGTTTGATTCCCGGCTGGGGATAAAGAAAAACAAAAAAAACACGAAATAATTGACAATCTTGTTTGTGATTGTTGCTGTTTCTGGTTCTCATGACACAGGGTATCCTAGTGTGGGGCCAGAAGAAAGTGTGCCTGTATCTATATATGTTTATGTTTATTTTTGTAAATAGTGATGTTAAAGATGCCAGTGGTGACCAACTGTAAAAATAAATAATGTCGGCAATATTACACAATGTCTCATCATCATATATTCTTTTCCCAAATTATTATTTTATTCTCAACATAATTATCATCTTTGCACATAAAAATTCAAGTGCAACCACTGTTGAATGAAATGTTATTTTAAACAAGTCTTACACCCTCTTGCAATCATTCTCAATATTCATAACTTATAATCTTATGAAATGGGCCAATTTCAAAGAGTGCCTTTATTCTACAAATATTTTCAGCAATTAATATCAAAAATAGTCTCCATATTTTGTACATCCATCAAAAAATTCAATCTGAAACTTCTATTATTTAACATGTTTAATTCTAAAGGTGTTTTCTCATATGGAGAATATTCAGTGCATACCATTCCCCAGATTAGTGCAATAATGGCATGATTATGCCATCGTGGCCGAGTGCCAGAAGCCCTGGCAATATGCCACTGGCTGTTCTAAGTGTCGTGGTTTTACCTCAACCAACAAAGTTAAAAAAATATTTTATTCCTGATTTGATACTTCATGCATTGGTCTCCTTTCTTGTCTTTACTATCCCAATATCTATTCTTAGAAATTGCATGTAACATTTTAAAAAGCTTGCATGTTTTAATCTATTTACTGAAGCTCCGAATCAGCACACATGATTCATTTAATCTATCATCACTCTATTTGAAGCTCTAAATTCTATCCCAACATAATAACATAATGATGGTATGCAGCAGCAGCAGGTAGCAAATAGTGGGACCAATTTGGGAGGAGTTGATATTAAAAACTAAGATTATGTCATGATATCTGTAATTGGCTTTCATTCTGTATCTTTGCTCTTTGTAATGTGTTTATCTATGTGCTGTTGATGTCCCAAATAAAATAAAATAAAATAAATAAATTATGACATATGGAGGGCTTAGTTGCCTTTTTATTTAGTTTAGTGTGTTTTCCTCCAAAATTGGTCCCAGTGTCTGCTCTGTATAGTTGGTATAGTAGTGTGAACTGATATTATTTTACCTATGCGAGGAATACATACATACACATATTGTTTGAAGGAATATTGGATATCTGGCTAAAAGCGGGCATAATTCTGCCTCTGCCACCCCATATGCAAAACGGCGCGACTAATTACTAAAAAAACGAAATAAACTGACAACATCAAAAGTCACTTCTTGAAATAATGTTGCCATGTTCAGTTTGATAGTGATGTTATCATTCATTCTAAATAGAATTATAATGAATAGAATAATTGTTTACAATTAGGATTTGTAATAAATATTTGTAACAATTTTGAAATCATTTTACGCCTTTTCCCATTTGAGGTGTGGCAGAAGCAAATTGAGCCCACTTTTTGTGAGTTATTCTATTGCAAATGCTTAATTTTTCTAACATATTATTTACAAATAAAGCAGTGGGCCGCGTCATTTCAGTTTGAACAAGGCACTAGCACTTCTAGCTCTCTTATAATTTCTATCCATATCACTCTTAATGAGACATAAGAATGAACTAAATTATTCTTGAACCCATCACTATTTATTTTCTACCAAAATGCGGTAACACCGGAGCTGTCATTTTACTTCGTTATTATAATAATCAGGGTATAGTACATATTATTTTATTTTAACATATGTAGGTAGGTACCTAGCCAAAAGTCCACAATCTGACTGGCGTCACAGGGATCCTTTGCCCTCACGGGATTTACGTGCAACAATCAACTCATATAGCGGTCAATTCCCGTCGCGGTATTTCAGCTCAGTTATCTCTAACACCTGGCCAGTATTCACCCGGGAATGGAAAGTAGGTGGAAGAGCGACGACCTCATTTTGTAGCGAGCACAGATTGTGTGTAAACACAGCGCGCGTGGGCGGTTTGCGATGCGGCTGCGCATGTCCTGCGATTGACGATATTGTGGCCCTATCGAGTTAGAATCATAATGCCTAGCGGTAATTCGTAGGGCTAAAAATTCATACAAATTAATTTGGACCACACAGCTGAGGCTATTTGAATAAGAATAATTTATTGTTCAAAATAATAAAAACTACTAAAGAGTTTGCCAGGCATCAGGACCCAGTGTTGAATTTTATGATTTTTTAAATGAGCTTCAGAGCTTGATTCTCTGGGAATAAGAGATTCCTATTATACCTATACAGAGTACATAGACAGATATAAATCGCAACTTTTTGCAACTTATTTTGACTTGACTTGTTACAATCTAGGTAATTACACGGCGTTTCGTGAACAAAAGATTTCCTTTGGCAGGATTGATTTGTAGGTCTAATCTAAAGGATTTAAGGCGTCTTAGGCGTCTCACAAATAAATTAAGAGGTGCTTTTTTCATTTCTATTTCAGGAAATACTCTTCTGGTATATGTAATTTGACTATATAATCTAGGGATTTCATGTTGGAAAACGTGTTTGGATAAAAATTCTCGATAGAAAATAAATCCAAAGTCAAACCTTTTTCCAATATTTTTTCCTATTATTTCCACAGTAGTAGTAAATATGATCTTTCTATTAATTGGAATATGTGGGGAATTGTTGTTAGTAGCGTTTTGAAATATGAAATGTAATTCCCTGAAATAGCTTATTTTTATGTTTTTTTTTTCGTTTTTGAGCTTACGTTGATTCAGATTAGGTGGGAGTGGGAGCGTACAATTGCCATCCCACTTGTTCCTATTCCCGAGTAATATTTGTTTTCTCACTTCCGCAATCTTCGTTGACCTTGGTTTGTAATTATTCGTACCTCGTCTTCAGAAGTGGAGCCACCTGGATTTCTGATGCAGGGGCAAGAGGGGGAGGGGCAAAAAAATATACTTGACCTATCAAGCTGATGCATCCTTTGGTCCTGCAGCAGATTAATCCTGCAAAAGGAAATCCTTTGTTTACGAAACGCCGTATAATGCGACTTGTAGGTTTCTAGCGCGACCGCTATAAACATAATATGGTCTATTTATCCTTACTTGTTGACCGAGCGAGCGAAGCGAGCGAAGCGTCTCCGTTTCAGGTTTGGGCAAAAATGCTTTCGTATGTCTGTCCGGTTGTTCTCCTCTACAGGTCGCATTTATGAACCGATTCTCGTGAAATTTTGTGAGCAGGTTGGAAAAATAAATAGAATTTTTTACTCGAGCCAGTTTTTAGATTAATTTCAAAATGGCGGAGATATGGGGTTTTAAAATGTAAAAAAATCGCTACAACCCAAACGGCTCGATGGATATTAACAAATGAGGTGTCGTTGGATTCGTAAAGACCATGAGAGTGAAACAGACTATATAATTTTAGTAAAAAGTCAATAGGTTGTATTAAAGATCGCGAAATGTAGTTTACAAAGTTATTGGTGCTTCATACTGCATGTACGTAACCAGAGGTACATTCATAAGTTTGTACATGTGTTATTGAAAGAAAATTATTTGGGTTATTTTTTTTATGTGTGTTAGCAGTTCAGCTTTCCCACCGACATACTCGCGAGGTCTACAGCTCACAGAGCCACTAGTCTAAACGTTACGAGTCAAATCAATGGAAAGTCCATTCATATTAATAATTATATAAAATTCTAAATTAATTTCATTTATTCAACATTCAATTCTATCAGATCTCGGTAGTTAATTCTCATAATTTCCTTCACTAGAAAGGACAGTTTGTTGGTTGTAAGTCAAAAAATTGGATAATAGACCATAGTTAATCATCGACATAACTTATCATTACGCCTTTTTCCAGACGGTTCACGGTATGTCAGAGGCAAAGATTACTGCAGTTAGGACAGTGCAATGACATGCAATTTGTAGGACAAGAGAGGCTAGGCAATTTGTCTCTGCTGACGGACAATATGTACTATTTACATGTTCAAATCAGTAGTTGTCATAAAGTTTTTTATGTGTTGTTTGATTATCGAAATTGCGCAGCGAGTGTCGTACTTATTAGCGCGTCCACACTCAGCTCCTCATCCTGCTACTCGTGCTGCTACTCGTCCTCGTCCTGCCGCGAGTACTCGCGCGAGTAGTGTGTCCGCGCATCTTAGATAGTTCGCGTATATTTCGTAAATAATCGCGGCGCTCTTCACTAGGTTACTATCTTAGGGTCATTTTCTTTTGAATCGCGCCAAAAAGCCGACAAGGTGGCGCATCGAGGATCAGGAGCAGGACGATGAACGTGTCCACACCACTTCCCTGCCTCATCCCCTCGTCACTCACTCGCCATGCTACTCGTCGGGTAATGTGGACGCGCTATATCACTCAGCAAGTTATTATTTTCAATTTGGCAATAATAAATGCCTCGCTATATAACGATCACGACGCCAGCCACACACAAAACTATTTCAACATGGCCGCGATCTCAATCGTGTCGAGATTTTTTACGTTTCGGTGTTCCGAAATTGCCCTTATTTGGTGTCACGTCTATCGAGTATTCGGTGAGCGTCTTCGTTGATTTGTTCTTTGTTGTTCTGTTTGTTTGACAATCCCATAATGCAAAAATAAAAGAACTAACCCAACCAACCCGTTTTTATTACGCTACGCTACTTTTGTGTCTTAACAACATTCAAAACATTCATACATGCACTTGTAAAAGTCACACCAGTCTTTGGTCCTCAACTATACTAATGTATTTTCTTCTTGCCTCTTCGTTGTCTAAGATTTGCTCCGCAAAATGTTCTCGCTTACTCATTTCTCTCAGCGATTTCTTTTTGTCCATCGCTGTGGCCTCTTTGTGTTCATCGTGAGTCGACCGTATACAGTCATTGCAGCAAGGAATCGAGGATGAATAATCCTGTTTGTAAAGTTGGTTTGCTTTGATGTTTGGATTAGCGATGTTCTGTAGTCGCCCCTGCAGACGAGCGTCTGCCCTTAGTGAGCTACACTACAGGATCCCAAAAGGAATCCCGCAGCAACGTTGAGGACAACGCCGCGTCGTCATCGCGGGGAGCAGGTTTCACAATTGCCTCGCTTTCAAATCGCTTGTAAATCGCCAGTGTGATAACCCCTTTGAGCTATCGGGATAGCTTTCTGTCAGAGATAGGTGCAAGACGTAATTAATTCACTCTCTACATACTATTCGTTGGTTGTGACCTCGGTTGTGTGTATCTTTCTTATTTACTAAATGTCGTTGTCGTAATCTAGTGTCCGTTTATTGAGCATACCAGTCACGTATTTTTTTGAATGTTTTCCTTGTGGCATAAAATTATAAATGGATATATAAATCCTTAAAAACTAGGTATATCTAAAAAAAAACTTTATGCAAATGTGTAATTTAATATTAATTACACAACCAAATGGACCAAATGTACCAAAATGGATAACATTTTATGTACTCCACCTATATTAATTTATTATAGGTGGAGTACATAATCTAGAAGAGAGCGAGAAGTGAGTATAATGAGTATTATTGCTGTTGCTGTTTGTTTCTTTAATACACGATGGCTTTTAATCGGTGAACAGGTACCAATTTTTCTAACTCAGAAGTTAATGGCGGTCACGTTGATTGAAGACGTAATTACATCAAAACAAACTTAATTTTTTCCATGATAATTGATAACTTTTATTTTGAAATTAAGTTTATTCTAAATTCCTCGTCAGTGTTAGTTAAAAATAGTTTAAATTATGTTTTAACGTTTGATTAATTAAACAGTGAGATAATTGCTCGAGAACTCGCCTATTAAGTTTTATTTTAGCTAGATATTTAAAAAAATCTACTCCTAATCACCGTTTAAAATTCACCGTGTATTGTATATCATTCTCAATAAGCAAGTTGAATTGATACTACTCTCAGTAAAAAGTCTGTAGTGCATTTGCCGAAGAACTAATGAATAACATGTAGGTAATGCTCTTAATGGGTATCCTATCTATAATAAAATACATTACATTATAAGCTCTATTAGAGCTCGTTTCTGTCACTGACCTTCAGTTTATTGCATTAGGAAGACTCCTGCTTGATACAATACGATAAGGAAGGAGTGATTTCATTTCATCGTTCCTCGATCAACATACTGCTTCCTACCAGAGCGTCTCTGTTAGATTTGATTGCCTAAATCTTTTTTCCACCCGTTTTTATACCTGACTGGCGGCCCAAAGAGCAGCATTGATTCTTAATTGATACAGACATGGCCACAGACAGACAGTCTGGTGTTAACAGACATATATGCACTTTGATTCGGAACGTGTTTTATCATTGTTGTTGACTGCATGTCATAAATGTCCCGATGGTAATAGGGGTTATGGCATGATGTAGCTAGGCATATAATTTTATGGTTTAAATATTCCTAGAGATGGGCCGACTATGACTTTGGCCGACTACCGACTAGTCGGCTTCAGAAATTGCCGACTAATCGGCCGAATAGTCGGCCAAGCCGATCATTGCTTTTGGTAGATTTTGGGTGACATAAGGGTGACATTGGTAATGTTTGTGACGCTATGTTACGGTCATTCGTTGTCATAGTAGATTCTACAAGTTTAAAATATTGTTGATTTATGATTAATCGAGTTGTGAAAGCTCATTTAAGAAAATCCAGAAATCAGTAGATCTTGTAAATTCAAAGTTGATAATCAATTTAGGGTTAAATTTCATTTAAAAACACAGTTTCTATGCAAAAATAAATCGAAATATTAATGAAATCTAATTGCCGACTAGTCACCGACTACCAAAGTGGACGATGACGACGACGGCACATCTCAATATTACGCATTGACAACAAAAAAATGCGATATGTCGTTGACATGGGGTTTGTCTCCTGTAAGTAGCTGGCAAATGGGCTCGCTACCTCGCTTTGAAATCGTATGCGACCGCTATGCGAATTAATAATCCTGTATCCATAAATATAAGAGATTTCAGGCTAAAGTAGGTCAGTCTCAGTACGTATGGTACGATGCGTTGATCCCCAGTTGTTGCACTGCAAAATACAGTCCACAAAATAAATTATACTGTACGGAAGACACAAGACGGTCTACTTTAAAATGCGCGTCACGCGAAATGTGTTGAATTCTTCGGATTTCAAGTCCGCTTCCTCGTTTACGGCCGATCCCAATAACCAATCTTTATCCGTGATCTGCAGATTACGCGTTACATTTGACAGTTGCGCTATGGGATTTATGTCAAAAATGACACTAGCAATCTCAAATCTGCAGATTATGGATTGAAGATAGGTTATTGGGATTGGCCGCTAGAAGCGTAAAGTCAAACCGCCATGTCAGGTGATCCTTATTGTAGCGCAATAAGGCTCAATCTCAGTCCCGTATAACTATATAGGTGAATTGCTCAAACTTGGCCTAATTGGTATGATACAGGCAGTGTTGTCACAAAACCGCTGTGTTGTACTTATAGATGTGCCGAGCCGGCAACATTGCGGCAATATTGCGATTTTTTGTATGGGGGAAATATTGCCCCATACAAAAAACGGCAATATTAAAAATGGCAATATTGCCGGCTCGGCACATCTATAGGAGTTGTACTCGTGTACTACACAGCTTTGTATGATTATGTTAAGGCTATTACAAAATTCCGCCGTTGCATTGCCCCACACAGCTAAGAGACGCTGCGTTAAATTACAATGAAACCAAATGTTGTAATATATATATTTTATGTTTGTGAATGTACCTAGTCATTTTGAGCTTTTTGCAAAATTACTGTCTAAATAACAAGATTGCAAGACATTAATTCAAACCAATACTCAATCCTGCTTCATTGAACCACTACTGTCTCTAGTCTGAGAACTCTGAGATCCTGATACCCGGTGTCCTTAGAAGATATTTAAAGATTTTGATAAAACCAAAGAGTTAAACCTTACTCTATCAACCTTATTCCACATTTCACACGTACAAAGTGTCAAAAAAGTTATCTGACTGGTTATCCGTCTCTTGAAATACTGGCCCTAACACAGGTAGGTAATTAAAAAAAAATAACTATAAAAAACAAATAGTTTAATTTAGGAAATTGTAAGCTGAATTTTATTGGCACGCTATGGAATGCAATATTTAATACTCCTTCAGCCGGGCTCCGTTAATACGTTTCTTA
This sequence comes from Argyresthia albistria, assembly GCA_963457715.1. Lineage (NCBI taxonomy): Eukaryota > Metazoa > Arthropoda > Insecta > Lepidoptera > Argyresthiidae > Argyresthia > Argyresthia albistria. The sequence goes on along the minus strand of CAUOQF010000218.1, from coordinate 48,986 downwards.
TTGTACATGGGTCTACTGTAAATATACGGCACACGACTTTTAGGCGTGTCTGTTCAGCTAAAGATTCTGTATGATTATGTTTATTACTTATACTTATGTATTATTTGTGTTTGTATTTCTATTGCGTTCTTTACGATGTTTTTATGCCTGTCTGCACTGCACTGTCTCACGTTTTTGTGTATCTTAACCTTCTTAACACCCTTTTATTACGTCGTGTTGTAACTAAATAACATCGTGCAACTAATCTAGGAATGGAAATTTCGACCACTTCTAGATCTTCTATCACTACGAAATTTGGTGTGTATGTAGTTTAGATGACAATACCATCGAGCTAGTCTGATGATGGAGCTCGAAGTTGGCAGAGGGAAACCTAAGTATCGCAATAAACGTTTTGAGTTTAAGTTTGAGTTTGAGCAGCGTCGATATAATGATCTCAATGTTATTAAATTAAAATTCTATTTTAACTAAGATAGGTACCTAATATTTATCAAACACAAATGTTAGATGTAAGTTAGCTTTTAAGACATTGTAGTGCCCTTACAGGGTTCATTGTTGGATATAATTTTGTAAAAGTGTACCACAATGACGCAATAAATATATGAGTATGAGTATGAGTATGAGTATGCTCAGGTACTTGTAAACCCAGTTTGTGCCCATTCATTTCGTCGTGACAAGCCCTAATCAAATCTTTTAGAGAAGTTCTTATTGTCATCACCAGATGATGGGACACCCTGGGATTCTTATTTGTAAACCATTGACTTTGGTCTCATTTAATTCGTCTTGATGCAGGGAGCACTTATCCAGTGGAGAGCGCATAGATACATTTTCCTTTGAAACACAACTCACCTATTTACGGGCTGCGGGGGACGAGGTAAGAGAGCTGTGATTGGTCAGCCGCTGCGAAACTGTCTGGCGGCCCGTCATCGTACATAGGTTGCGTGTGCGAACGTTTGTTGAATACAACAAACGTTTGGCGAGCCGCAATCCCCCGCAGGCGCAGTCAATTGGATATACATATAGTCTCTGTCTTGATGAGGCTTCTTGATATCGAAACGGTGTTTTTAGTTCTTAAACTACTATTATTTTTTTCAGGTAAGTCTGCATATTTATTAATCAATATCTGCATGGTTATGATTAATCAGCCGTGAATGGTAAGTTAATTTATTTATACTATGATAAACCACTTATTTAAATTTAGATTTTTAATAAATTTCAAGCCCTAGTATGCGCTTCAATGTTCCGCGGGGACGAAACTAGGCTTGAATCGCTCCATTCCCTATGTCGAAGCCCCCTTTAAAGTACACCAATAATGTAGACAGCTATTTGACTGAACTTTGCAACATAATTTAACAATACCTAATGTAAAGTGCACGTCTTAACGCCGTACTTAACTTACTGCTGGCCGGTAAGCAACAAGTAACATAATTGCTGCGGGAGGTCGCCGAGCCAGCGCGGAAGCACCTGCAACTGATCGAATGCGCGTGCGCTGACCAAATTGGGAGTGGCCGCGTCACAGCTTGCCCCCTTGACTTTGTGACCGACTACGTGTGAGCCGGGCTTTCTTCTCTTTTTATTTTCATTTAGTTTAACCACAAGCACTTGCTGGTGGATACCTACCAGATGGTTATGTCAGCTTTGACCACTAGACTGTTTTCGAGTGCTCTTTCCGTGGGTCGTATAAGTACTTCCCTCGTAAAGATAGGAGGGCAAAATCAGCAGGAACTAAGACCCAAATAAGGTGTTTCTTTAAACCGGGACTGTTCAAAATTGGGAATATTGAACCTTTTTCCTATGGGTGCTACAAGTGCCCTGCTTTAATTTTCCTTTCGAAATGCCCTCAAAACTTTGTGGGAACTAAACAGAGCAAAGGTTTTTTGAAGAAAGTGTCGAACTTTGTAGAGCTGTATCTCAGTCAATATTGAACCTACAAAGCTGATTTAGGTTTCAAAGTGTAGCAATTTTAGTCTTATCAAAAACGTAGAAGACACTTGTAATAAAACGCGTTGTATACTGAGTATACCTAAAGAAGTGCTAAAATTTCGCGGTTTTTCGAGTGCTACAAAGTTAGGTCACAGGTCTTTCGAAGCTGCAAACTTGGATATACACTACTGGTAGTGGTCCTAACAACATATAAAAAAAATCAGAACTAGCATATATTTTGCGATAAACAACAACATATAAAAAAAAAAACAGAACTAGCATATATTTTGCGATTTTAATGTAATGATAATGATGTATGACTGGCATACAGGTATGGTATGTATGACTAATAAGGAAAGAATACAGGAGCTATTAGAATTGCCATTATTGGTAACTTGTTTAGCGCCTTGTTTACTATCATGACTAGAAGTGTGAACCTTTTATATGCGGAAGAGATTCCTATTTACTCGAACTGATTACCCAGTTTTTTATTATCTTGTTTATACATTTGGTACGTCAACATGTCGAAGAAACCGAGTAATAAAAGCTCCATTGACAAATCCTGTAGTAGGTACTCACATTCTAATTTCTTCAATACAATTGAAGTGCTTAGTTAGATCGTCAAACAAGATTGGCCAGTTAGCTAAGTTTTTAATGAATATCAATATGTTTTCTATTGGTTTTCCTTCCTTCTACCATGTTAGTTGATTCAAGAGTTGTTCTTTTCCTTCGCTGTTTTCCGCTGTTAATAGCACTCACACTCAAACTCTTATTGTTAGTAAATAGGTAGCCAAAAAAAATAATTTTTAATCGGCATTTAAGTAATACTTTACAATCTCAGATTGCTTTAAAATCTGTGAAATGACGTTTAGTCACAACTTTCATTCAGCAATATCGTTCCATCTCCGGCTAATTTCACAGCTAATTTGGGGCCATTTGTACATCTCGATCGATCGATCTAACAACCAATGAAGGCTATCGGTTGTACTCTCTCAAAGTTTATCGGTGAAAGTGGTTTCCGTGCCGAGTAAACGAGGTGAATAGGTGACTCTCTCAAGCGGAAGAGTGGCGGCTCTCAGGCACGGGAGTCAGGAGAAACTCCTACTTACTCCGAAACTGGTATCTATGCGTTGCCTGCGTAATTGTGAACCAAACTAAAGTATGTGCCTTCACATGACAGTTTTATTGAACTGGTAATCAAAAGGTGCTACCGACCGTAAGTTTCGAACTGGTAGTAAACTTATTCACTTGCACCAATTCTGATGCATGACCTAATGCGCCTAGGTGCAAGAGTCCAGGTTAATCCAACCAACTCTTTCATCATTACGTATCTAATATAAACCGTTCAGGCGCAAATCGTACCTTTCGCAACTTGTACCCTTCGAAACTCGTACCTTTTTAGGGTTCCGTACCCGAAGGGTGCCAAACGGGACCCTATTACTGAGACTTCGCTGTCCGTCTGTCCGTCCGTCCGTCCGTCTGTCACCAGGCTGTATCTCATGAACCGTGGTAGCTAGACAGTTGAAATTTTCACAGATGATGTATTTCTGTTGCCGCTATAACAACAAATACTAAAAATCAAAAGAAATTTAATATTAAGGGGGCTCCCATACAACTAACGTGATTTTTTTGCTCATTTTTGCTCGATATTGATAATGGTAGCAGGTAGACGCTTAAAATGTTCACAATATATCGAGTATATTATTTACTTAAAAAATAAATAATTAAATTAAAATTAAATTAATATTTAGGGGGGGGCTCCCATACATTTTTTTTGCGGTTTTTTATAGATAATGGCACGGAACCCTTCGTGCGCGAGTCCGACTCGCACTTGGCCGGTTTTTATTCAGGATGCACCTTTCGCAAAATCGTACCTTTCGCGAATCGTACCCTTCTCCTGTAAAATATAACTACTTACCTTAATCATCATCTATAATGTAATTTTTTCATGTAGCGATACTTCGTAATTCGTAATTTCTTTATTGTACTCACATGATGACAAACAGATATCTTATAGAAAAATCGTGTACATTTGCGATACTTATGCGCTTTTATAAATTTTAATTTGTGTCAAACATACATTTTGAAACAATTTTATTAAATAACGAATGAATTTAAAAACAATTTTATTAAATAAACATTGTTGATTTATAAGGAAAACCGATATTTTATATTCCTAAACATTTACAATAGCTATGACTGCGGGATTACGTATCATTCTGCGTTGAAGGAGGAAGTGTATTTTTGAGAAAGATACGAGTTGCGAAAGGTACGATTTGCAAAAGGTGCATTCTGAGAAAGGTACGATTTGCAAAAGGTAAGTTTTGAGATGATACGATTTGCGCATGAGGTACGAGTTGCGAAAGGTACGATTTGCGCCTGAACGATATAAACTAATTGTAGACATGGTTATCAACAATGTGTTGATAAAGCAATACCAATGCATCAACTTCTTCAACGATATGGATATTGCATTCGGAAAAATCACAGACGATATTCATTTAATTACAATTACATACCTCTAGTATGTATTTTTATTAATCAGGCAGGTATATAAAAATTTGCAAACAATCAATTACAAGACTATCTTGATCAGATTTAGAGCTATCATCGACACAGGATAAGAGTGTATTTAGAGCTATCATCGACACAGGATAAGAGTGTATTTTGGTCACGAGAAAAGACGTCACAAACAACAGTAACATAATATCGAAACCATACAAACAAATTATACCGTTCCTCTACATCTAAAACTCAGATTCTCTACCAATCCGGTATGAGATGTACAATCGTAATCAAAAGTAGCGTCAACAGAGATATTTGCGATGGCATGTTATTCGAGTTGCTGTATAAAGGATTCCGAAGGCCGTCCTGTCCGCAATGGCTTTCCGTGTGCTCATAAAAGGTCAGGGGCCTGATTCCCCTATGCAGGCGGTTCACAGATCGATGTCGTTCGACGATATGATTCGATTACACGGTTCATCATTTCTTTTTAGGGTTCCGTACCCGAAGGGTGCCAAACGGGACCCTATTACTGAGACTTCGCTGTCCGTCTGTCTGTCTGTCACCAGGCTGTATCTCATGAACCGTGGTAGCTAGACAGTTGAAATTTTCACGGATGATATATTTCTGTTGCCGCTATAACAACAAATACAAAAAATGAAAAGAAATTTAATATTAAGGGGGGCTCCCATACAACAAACGTGATTTTTTTGCTCATTTTTGCTCGGTATTGATAATGCAGGTAGAGGCTTAAAATGTTCACAATTTATTGGCTATATTATTTACTTAAAAAATTAATAATTAAATTAAAATTAAATTAATATTTAGGGGGGGGGGGGGGCTCCCATACAATTTTTTTTTGCGGTTTTTTATAGTAATGGTACGGAACCCTTCGTGCGCGAGTACGACTCGCACTTGGCCGGTTATTTGTACTAGGTACCTTAGTTTGAAAATTACCCAATTTGACCCGTTTTATGTTGCCTTTTCCTTGCCCGGGGCGGCACTGGTCTTGAAAAAGACAGGGATCGCTGTAAGGCCGACGTGTCGCGTCGTCGTCGGTTGTAAGTGTAGACGAACGAACGTAGGACATGATATATCGAAACCATGTAAAATGTGAATCGGAACCCAGAACGCGATCATCAATTTATTTTTCGATATCGACAAATCGGTACTCGGTAGACAGACATTTGTATTGTAGGGTATGTGTGGGCGGAGTTGAAGTTAACTTAAACGGAGGGGAACACAATCTTACAAGTATTTCCGTAATATAACGAGCAATTTCATGTTTTATTTGTTAAATTCGTTTAATTTATTCCGAAAAATCAGAAGTTTCTTTATTAAGACTTTATTTTAGAATAGCATGCCAATTGACAGACAATACGCCTCGCCACAGTTTCGTGACGTGCAATTGATAACCTGCCTATAACCGTTACTATACATATTAATGAAATGTCTCATTTTCCCACAATAACGATCACATGATGCAATACTAATAGTGTATTGACTGTACCAAGGAGTAGTGCCATTAATCCTCACGTTAATAGGAAGTTCGATAGATAACCCTTAGCTGTATTCATCAGTCAATCAATAGGTATAGATAGATCGCCTGCGATTCCGAAGGCGACACAAACTATACTAACTAAACTAATTAAAATGGTGTGTTTGAAAATGGAATCTGGCCACCGCGCAAGAGCTGTCGGATTTGAAGGTTGTCAGTTTAGTGCTTTTAGTTCCTCTAGTTTAGTGGTTTTTAACCGACTTCCCAAAGGAGGAGGTTTACAATTCGTCCGGATATTTGTTTTTTATTTTTTTTATTTTTTATGTATGTGCCTCGATAGCGCCTAGACGGATGGACCGATTTGGAAAATTATTTTTTTGTTTGAAAGGGTTTACCTTCCCATTGGTCCCATTGACACCAGGTCAGGATCTGATGATGGGATCCTGGAGAAATCGAGGGAACTCTTCAAATATTATAGGCAGACATATAGTGATTTTTGTGTTTTTCATAATAACTCGTGCAAATGCACATGGTAAGCATAATATTGTGATGCGGAACTGCTGATGAAGACCACATATGGCCACCAGATCTGCTCAATACCAGGTACAAATACAATGCGTGGCTGACGGGCAGGCAACGCATAGCCTAAACCGGTGGACCTAGGGCCATGAAACTTTGTACAGGGGTTCCTTAGTAGCGTGGTGTAGCACTGATATGAGATTTGACAAAATTAATTCCCCAAGGGGGGGGGGGGGGATAAGGGGTTACAGTTTGTATTAAACTCAATCTAATCAAATAGGGTTTGGGGAAGTCGGTTTTTTCTAAAGTTTACTTTTTGTTTCAATTATTACACCTCAAGAATAGCCCACATTGTGTTTTATTCTTTAGTAGAGCCATGTAGAGCTATTGTATCCTACACGCTGTCATTGTCTACATGGGTCGTGATTCTGTAAGCGAATCGCCTGACAATAGCTATAGCGAGAGCTCAACATTTCGGTTTTGGCTTGTCGACCGCGCTGAGACGTGCCGCGCCGGCAAACCGGCATTTCGCGCTCTGGCCATTGTCATCCGATTCCCGTGCAGAATCTGGCCCCTGCTCGTGAGGGACAAGAAAAGCACGACGCATCAAAACCCGTATCATTGTATTGTTGTCAGCACTTTCGAAGTAGCTTCCAAAAACAAAGAGTGCAGAAATGATAAACAAAAATCCATGTGTCCAATCCCACGTGCTTTAGTTGCTAAACAAATATTAGACCACGTTCTAATCGAGATACACAGGAAGCATTATTTCGAAATAATGATAGCTTTAATTCATTCTTCTTTGGGATTTATTCGTAATACAGCGTCCGCTCTCGGCGTACTTTACCTGTTACAGAGATCGATAAGGCACGACTTTGCGGCACTATCATTCATATAATACACAGGCCCTTACTTTGATATGCTTCCATACTACCGGGTACGGTATTCTTATAGACTCGTGAAACTATGATTACTCAAAATGACTCACCGATTTAATTGAAGACCTAGTAACCATATTGGATCCAAACAAAAGATGTATGTAATTGTAGCTAGTACAAACGCTAATATTGATGTAAATAGGCTACTGCTTTAAATAAATCGAACGCCTGGAATTTGATTGAGTAATAATTAGTAATTACTCAATTAACATTTTATACTACATGTTTAGTGATAATATGGTGTTGAATACGATGTTAAACTGTGATATCTGTCCCGGGTTCAGTACCTAGGTATACATACGTACCTAGGTATATTCTTTTCAAAATACAATTTCTGTCTTGGTGCTGCCATCATCGCCGCCCCCCCCCCCCCCCGGATTGTTATCAATTTACTTATCATTGGTACCAAACGAATATTCGGATCTGTGAATAAAAAAATCTACATTTATACATATTTTGATACATTTATTTAGACACAAGGCATTTTGAACTACATATGCACTCAATGTTCAAATGCCTAAATTCAATATATTGGTCACGTTGATAAATTCTTTAGCGACGGGCATGAAAAATCTATTGTGTGCATACTAACCGTTGCTGTGTGTTCTGCAGTCGAATTAACGAGGCAAATTAGATTTGCGATATTGGCAGTGTTTACCATAACAGCTATCATTCGAGGATGTTTATCGCGAAACCTAATACATTATAATGTATTTCAAAACCTGCGTCTGATCTAATATACGTGCGCCAGTCTAAAGCAACTGCCTTATAAATACAAACCAGCTTTTATAGGCCGGATTTCGATAAGACATACATCATTTTATATTCGAGTCGTTTTTCGTGACTCGACGCTTCTTTGTATGTTCCACATCCATGAGATATTTTGTTTCTGATTGTTGATCTGGTGATGTACATACCTGCATCTAAATCTAGAGTGCTGTAATTTGCATAACAAATCTACGTTGGTGCTCAAGCTAAACCGGCAGAAAATTACCACATTTGAAAAGACCGAGTTAAAAATTAACCGATATCAAAACTCGTACACTTACGCTCTACCAGCTGTAATTGAGTAATGTTAGACATGTATGTACAGGCCTTTAACCTGGCCCAACGGTTTACAAGTACAGTTAACATTTCGTTCCGGTAGAGCCGCGTACTATTCTAAAAAAATAAATTGCTCTTTCAACTGTACTGACTGACTCAGAACTTATTATGAAGCATGACAGTAAGATCGATTGAATCCCTATGACAGGAAAAGCGATGGAATGGCTCTTAGTTACTGTTTTACGAGAAATCATACGGCGTTTCGTGAATAAGAGATTTCCTTTGGCAGGATTGATCTTTAGGTCCAAATGATGGATTTAGGAAGTAGATCCACCTGGATTTGTGATGCAGGGAAAAGAAGGGGGAGGAGCAAAGTTAGTATGGACAAAAAATAAATACTTGACCAATGAAGCTGTAATTTGGTTCAGTAATGTTTTTTAAAGTCAAACCTCCACGAGGGGAAAGGGGGCCGAAGTCTGTATAAAATAAAAAAACAATTTGACCTATGAAGCTGTAATGCCTGCCAAAGGAAATCTTTTGTTTCACGAAACGCCGTATATTGCGAATTGTGGGTTTGTAGGGCGGAAATTCGTGTAGTTTTGAATATTGGTAGAGTTTATTTATTTATTTATTTATTTAACACAAATCCACAGCCAGTCGAATAATGAAACTTTCAAATAATACTTAACATAAGGCCAATTAGGGATTTCACTATGTATACATATGAATACAAAGACAAACAATTGTTTCTTACATTACATAAAACAGATAATGATAACAGTTTTGACAAAAGCTGTGAGCCAGGGAGTGAAAGGTGTGGGTGTGTTGTGTGTAGTGTAAAGTGTGTGTGTCTGTATGTGTGTGCCTTAGAGATAAGACAGGACAGATCTTAGGATACCATAAAATGACAGGTAACAGGTTGTTAGATTAGGCAGACGGCAAGCGCAACGGTGGGTTCAATACCAACTTGGTAAGGGAGGGTTAACATGGATCTGAGTTAGTGCCTTTTCACAAACACCGGCTCCCGGATAGCCGGGGCGCCGGCTAGCAGTATGGCCTGGCCATGTACGTACGCTTTCATACGTACCGGCGTAATTTGCTGGGCAATCGTATGAAATGACATCCGGTTAGCCGGCGCCGGGTACCCGGCAACCGGTGTGTGTGAAAAGGCACTTATTCTTTGAGGAGTCCCCGAGGTGGGGGAGGGGGAACACAAAACTGGAAAAGAAACCTCCTCCCCCGCAACCGGTTCACCCTAACTACCAATTTTCGAACCTACACGAATTATTTGGCCTGATCGTCGAATTTTGAGCAAATTTTTCTATGCTACTATCAAATTTTCTCACCCTAATTGCTCACCAAGAGAAAAACCGTCCAAGTGCGAGTCGGAATCGCGCATGAAGGGTTCCGTACCATTATCTATAATAACATCAAAAAAATCATGGGAGCCCCCTTCAATCAATCAATCAGCCCACACCTACCCACTGCTGGGTATAGGCCTCTTCTCTACCACGCCATTCGCTCCGGTCCTGTGCCTCCCGCATCCACTGCCTGCCGAGCCCCCTTAATTATTATTTTTTATATTTGTTTTGTTGTTATAGCGGCAACAGAAATACATCATCTGTGAAAGTTTCAACTCTCTAACTATCACGGCTCATGAGATACAGCCTGGTGACAGACGGACAGACAGACGGACGGACAGCGGAGTCTCAGTAATAGGGTCCCGCTTTTTACCCTTTGGGTACGGAACCCTAATAAAAAGCGAAATCCTAAATTTGGAGGACCCGGTATTCTTAACATAACAAACATAACATAGTGTCACGCATTTTCCCATACGGGGTGGCAGAGTTATTACTGTGCCCACTTTACCACCAGTACATGTGTAGTACAACCTGTATAGTATTGATTGGGCTTCTAGACTTGGATGTCATGGAGTTGCTTTAAATTCGACATTCTATGGTATAGAATAGAAGATAGTAAATCTTCATCTATTGTTACAAAGTTCACCAGAGACCTTAGTAAGACACATCGATAGATGGTAGTCAACTGTCGGTAACTTATTAAATAATTCAAACATTCATTGACTTCAACCATCTTGTAATATGCTTTTTTCAACTGGGTCGAAACTAAGACCTCTTTCTTGTGGGCCTGAGCCTAACTAGCTATAAAGCGGATTAGCACTATTCCGGCCTGAGGGTGCATTTTACCGACAAAAGATTATGCGAGCGAGAATAACCTATCCCGGGGATAATTTGTATGACAAACCGTTCAAAATTAGGTCATTCTTAGGAAAAGTTCAAGTTCAAGTTAAGTTTATTGCTTCCATAAAGTACAACATTTGATCTTAAATTAAGGTACAATTTATGGACTCTGTCCATAGGGCACTGCGACAGTAGAGGTATGATACTAATGACTTTTGTAAAATATTAATTATTGAAGTATGTGTACGTGTGTACGTGTGTGTGTGTGTGCGTGTGTGTAATTGTGTAGAAGATACTCTAGAGTGAACTTTTCGTTGTTTAAAATCACGCTAAGAGTAAAAACGTCCAGTCGTAGACATTTAACTTAGCTACAAACATTTATAATATATTAAAAGACTCAGACTCAGTGCGAATGCCTCACAGACTCTACACCCCCACGATAAGATAGAACAATGAACTGCACTTCCCAGTCAGTAGAACAATGAACTGACTATCTCCTCGTACTAGATATTTAATATCTCTCGTTTACATGATTTACTTTACAGTAAACATGATCGAATATGAGTTTGTCAAATCCATACTCTCGCTCCCGTCGCCCGTGCCCGCGATTGGGTCCAGTCTGTGTAATTATGTGAAATCGACAGATTTATTTCACTTACATTCACATGATTCTGAGATTGTGCATAAATAGAAGATAATATATTATAATAGGCAGTTTGAAAATAACTGTGGTCCACTTTGGGCATTGAAGTAAGTAATAGATTACTTATAGAAATATAAACCTTATTTCGAAATAATGAAAACAAAAACAATAATGACAACTGATCAATATAAAGTCTACAACATTCTAGATATTACCTACCATTGTAACTGAATCTTTATACTTTATTGCACAAAAACAACAAAATACAGACACTTAATAATGGAAAAAAAAAACATGTACAAAAACGAGCTTATGTCTAATAAGAGATCTCTTCCAAACACAAATAGGATAGATAGGATTATTTAACAATAGGTAGTAGATCTACATATGTCACAACGTTATATATTAAATCAATAGATTACTTACTACACAATAGGTACAAAAATATTACAATACCATATGAATCAAATAATAGGTACATACTCTAACTTATGTAAGTATAAAGATAGAGTTATTGTTTCAAGCGTTTTTTTATATGGTGTTTGAAGGACTGTACCTGAATATTTTTTTTAGATAAGTATTATATTTCTAGTTCATTTATGAAAACTTTAGGTTATTTTCTTATTAACCCCTTCTGTTCTTCTCATGGCTGAAAAAGAAAAATATTTGACATTAGGGTACAGCAACAAAGAAAACAACTACACCACAAACAAAGACACAACAAAGATGACGATTTAACAACTATTTGAATTGTATTACCATTGAACAGTAAAGTTACAAACAATGATAACAATACCTAATTCACGCAAAATAAGTTAGTTCACACACACAACATAATATAACTGACTATATGGTGGGAAATGACAATGACCTCTATTTAAATAATACATTTTTGGGTATTACACAATTATAACCCTGACATTTCATTCGATTATTTGTTTATTTCTTTAACTTTACTATAATTTGCATATTTAATTTTCGATAAATTAATTAATTAATTTATTTATTTTTGATAAATCGTTAAAAATAGTACAGATATATTATCTTATGGCCTGAACACTTCCATCATTCACTTAAATCACATATCTCTAAAATGTACAAACCGTTTGAGCACTATTGTATTGTACTCTCAATAGTAAATCGTACTTTCTCTGCTAGGAAAGTGAAATCAGTACAACACATTCTACACAGGACTGTGTGGGATGGGACCTACTGTATCAAATAATTCATGGAAGTAGAAATCTTTCTCTAGCTCAGCATTCTAGTACATACCAACTAATGCAGGTACATATATGTGCAAACAATCAATCACAGTCTATAGCAGATTAGCAGAGCACACATCGGTGTTTCAGTCACAAAATAAACGTATTCAGAACAAGAAAACTGTAGAAGCATTTCTGGAAAGATGAGGACATCAATGATGATCAGTTTGATGACTAGTCGTAGTATCCTATAGTAGAGGGTATTTTTATATTCAAGGTGATTCTACACAAATAAAGTTATTTTGGATCACTTTTATAAAATTCCCCGTAACGATTGTTTGTATATTCATCATTTTTAACAACTTCCTACTAAAATATTAATATTTTGCTCTCCTCAACCAAATGCTCCTCCTACTCCGGATGAAGATTAAAGATATTGCCTGCGATTTGGGAGGCGACACGAACAACACTAACTAAACTAATTAAAATGGTGTGTTTGAAAATGGAATCTATGGCCACCGCGCAAGAACTGTCGGATTTGAAGGTTGTCAGTTTAGTGCCTTTAGTTCCTTTAGTTTAGTGGTTTTGACACCTCCCAAATAGCCCCGGCACTTGTACGATGGTGGTGCGGAAGCCTTCGTGTGCGAATCCTACCCGCACTTGACCAATTTTTCCTTCTTCTGCCATCGGGAGGGGATGTCAGAAGTAGGAAATTGTGACTTCGCCCGACCATCAATAGTGCATGCATAAGAATGCAATTACATTAACTATTGGCACAAATAGACGGGCGGTTTTTTTTATAGAACCACATCTAAGGGAATTTAGTGAAACTTTTTGAAACCGGGTTTTTTAGAACACGATTCTGCCCGGTGTCAACCCCTCCCCTCCTCCGTTCCTTCCCTTTTCCCCCGAAAACGTGTCCCGGCACACAACACACTAAGTTATTAGAATGAAGTACTTTGTGGGTATATTCCGTAATGTCATGTTTTACATTGCGTTATTGACAGTACGGGGGAAAAATAGATAGGCGACTTTTTGATAACACCCACCATCAGGTTACATCAGAATATGCACGTAACACGTTGCTGGTGTAATTTATATAAGCCTAGGCCGGGAAGTTGTTATGACATTATTTCCACTAGCTGGAGACCTATTTTAGAACAGTCTAGTTACACGTTGTGTAAACTGAACTACAGCATGCTCCTTGTTTATTCCCACTCATGATGATGATTAATTGAATGATGTTGTAGGTGTGAGATTTCCGATTGGATATAGAACTATCTCGAATCTTACTAAACGATCAATAATTGCGACAGTTCAAGCAGAACGCTTAGTTCAAGTTGCATTACTATTTCGATTTTTCCAGAACAAGATTGAATGCCTCCACTTTTTTGGATAATGCTGTTTCAATGGGACTGGGAAGATTGATAGATAAGTCAAAACTATTTCATGAAAAAAGCGGAATAATTTCAAGTACTGTTCGACGCTGTGTAACATAACATGAGGTAGCTTTTATAAAAGAACCAAAAGGTCTTTTTTACAGACTAATGAACTACCACATGTTTAACTGCGTACGCATTTCAGCTTCAAGTACCTACTTAGATAAGCCGATAAGGATTGCAAGTGCTTACCACAGACACGTGCCCTTACGTAAGTGGATACTCAAATACAGCGTTTAGTATGAATGTAATATTGAATCAATACTTGTCAGAATCGTAAATGGAAAAGTATCTTCAAGGATTTTTTTAGATTCGAGTATTAGATCGTTCTTTAGGACCCCCTGGAAGTTTTGTAGGAAATGCATGTGATTGCAAAGATTAATGGATCAGTTGATTGAAACAAAAAGTAAAACAAAAAAAACTTATTTGTTTAGAAACCAATGTCAAGTGCTTTTTGAGTTTAATACAAACTGTAACCCCCTTTCCCCCCCATCTCAGTGCTACCCTACGCTACATAAGGAACCCCTGTACAAAGTTTCATGGCTCTAGGTCCACCGATTTAGGCTATGCGTTGCCCGTCAGCTACGCATAGTAGATTGTATTTGTACCTAGTATTGAGCATTTCTGGTGGCCATGTGTGGTCTTCATCATCAGTTCCGCATCACAATATTATGCTTACCATGAGTAAAATGCACGAGTTATTATGAAAAACTCAAAAATCACTATAGGTCTGCCTATAATATTTGAAGAGTTCCCTCGATTTCTCCAGGATCCCATCATCAGATCCTGACCTGGTGTCAATGTGACCAATTGGAAGGTAAACCATTTCAAACAAAAAAATAATTTTCCAAATCGTCCATCCGTCTGCGCAATCGGTGTACATAACATACATAAATAACCGGCCAAGTGCGAGTCGGACTCGCGCACGAAGGGTTCCGTGCCATTATCTATAAAAAACCGCAAAAAAAATGTATGGGAGCCCCCCCTAAATATTAATTTAATTTTAATTTAATTATTTATTTTTTAAGTAAATAATATATATATTGTGAACATTTTAAGCGTCTACCTGCTACCATTATCAATATCGAGCAAAAATGAGCAAAAAAATCACGTTTGTTGTATGGGAGCCCCCCTAAATATTAAATTTCTTTTGAGTTTTAGTATTTGTTGTTATAGCGGCAACAGAAATACATCATCTGTGAAAATTTCAACTGTCTAGCTACCACGGTTCATGAGATACAGCCTGGTGACAGACGGACGGACGGACGGACGGACGGACGGACGGACGGACGGACAGACGGACAGCGAAGTCTCAAATAGGGTCCCGTTTGGCACCCTTCGGGTACGGTACCCTAGAAAATCGACGAATTGTAAACCTCCTCCTTTTTTGAAATCGGTTAAAAAGTTACCGCTGTCTTTTCTTATGTAGGGTAATACCCCGTTCAGACTATTTAGCTACTGGACCGGGACATGGATCGATGTAATAGACTTGTATTTATTCCAAGTAAAAATTACCAGATTATTTTGCAATAGTGGTTATAATGATTAATGATGAACTTGTATTTTGTAATTTCTTTATTGTACTAACACAAGAATGACATACAAAAAACTTATAATAGAGAGACAATGTACAAAGGCGAGCTTATCTCTAACAAGAGTTTTCTTCCAGCAAACCATTGGGAAAGGAAAAGGTAGATAGTTGAACTGAATGAAGCTGGTTGAACTTGTACCTCACCGCGGAATATTGGGGCTATATTGGCGGATGATATATTTCTGTTGCCGCTATAACAACAAATACAAAAAATGAAAAGAAATTTAATATTAAGGGGGGCTCCCATACAACAAACGTGATTTTTTTGCTCATTTTTGCTCGGTATTGATAATGCAGGTAGAGGCTTAAAATGTTCACAATTTATTGGCTATATTATTTACTTAAAAAATTAATAATTAAATTAAAATTAAATTAATATTTAGGGGGGGGGGGGGGCTCCCATACAATTTTTTTTTGCGGTTTTTTATAGTAATGGTACGGAACCCTTCGTGCGCGAGTACGACTCGCACTTGGCCGGTTATTTGTACTAGGTACCTTAGTTTGAAAATTACCCAATTTGACCCGTTTTATGTTGCCTTTTCCTTGCCCGGGGCGGCACTGGTCTTGAAAAAGACAGGGATCGCTGTAAGGCCGACGTGTCGCGTCGTCGTCGGTTGTAAGTGTAGACGAACGAACGTAGGACATGATATATCGAAACCATGTAAAATGTGAATCGGAACCCAGAACGCGATCATCAATTTATTTTTCGATATCGACAAATCGGTACTCGGTAGACAGACATTTGTATTGTAGGGTATGTGTGGGCGGAGTTGAAGTTAACTTAAACGGAGGGGAACACAATCTTACAAGTATTTCCGTAATATAACGAGCAATTTCATGTTTTATTTGTTAAATTCGTTTAATTTATTCCGAAAAATCAGAAGTTTCTTTATTAAGACTTTATTTTAGAATAGCATGCCAATTGACAGACAATACGCCTCGCCACAGTTTCGTGACGTGCAATTGATAACCTGCCTATAACCGTTACTATACATATTAATGAAATGTCTCATTTTCCCACAATAACGATCACATGATGCAATACTAATAGTGTATTGACTGTACCAAGGAGTAGTGCCATTAATCCTCACGTTAATAGGAAGTTCGATAGATAACCCTTAGCTGTATTCATCAGTCAATCAATAGGTATAGATAGATCGCCTGCGATTCCGAAGGCGACACAAACTATACTAACTAAACTAATTAAAATGGTGTGTTTGAAAATGGAATCTGGCCACCGCGCAAGAGCTGTCGGATTTGAAGGTTGTCAGTTTAGTGCTTTTAGTTCCTCTAGTTTAGTGGTTTTTAACCGACTTCCCAAAGGAGGAGGTTTACAATTCGTCCGGATATTTGTTTTTTATTTTTTTTATTTTTTATGTATGTGCCTCGATAGCGCCTAGACGGATGGACCGATTTGGAAAATTATTTTTTTGTTTGAAAGGGTTTACCTTCCCATTGGTCCCATTGACACCAGGTCAGGATCTGATGATGGGATCCTGGAGAAATCGAGGGAACTCTTCAAATATTATAGGCAGACATATAGTGATTTTTGTGTTTTTCATAATAACTCGTGCAAATGCACATGGTAAGCATAATATTGTGATGCGGAACTGCTGATGAAGACCACATATGGCCACCAGATCTGCTCAATACCAGGTACAAATACAATGCGTGGCTGACGGGCAGGCAACGCATAGCCTAAACCGGTGGACCTAGGGCCATGAAACTTTGTACAGGGGTTCCTTAGTAGCGTGGTGTAGCACTGATATGAGATTTGACAAAATTAATTCCCCAAGGGGGGGGGGGGGGATAAGGGGTTACAGTTTGTATTAAACTCAATCTAATCAAATAGGGTTTGGGGAAGTCGGTTTTTTCTAAAGTTTACTTTTTGTTTCAATTATTACACCTCAAGAATAGCCCACATTGTGTTTTATTCTTTAGTAGAGCCATGTAGAGCTATTGTATCCTACACGCTGTCATTGTCTACATGGGTCGTGATTCTGTAAGCGAATCGCCTGACAATAGCTATAGCGAGAGCTCAACATTTCGGTTTTGGCTTGTCGACCGCGCTGAGACGTGCCGCGCCGGCAAACCGGCATTTCGCGCTCTGGCCATTGTCATCCGATTCCCGTGCAGAATCTGGCCCCTGCTCGTGAGGGACAAGAAAAGCACGACGCATCAAAACCCGTATCATTGTATTGTTGTCAGCACTTTCGAAGTAGCTTCCAAAAACAAAGAGTGCAGAAATGATAAACAAAAATCCATGTGTCCAATCCCACGTGCTTTAGTTGCTAAACAAATATTAGACCACGTTCTAATCGAGATACACAGGAAGCATTATTTCGAAATAATGATAGCTTTAATTCATTCTTCTTTGGGATTTATTCGTAATACAGCGTCCGCTCTCGGCGTACTTTACCTGTTACAGAGATCGATAAGGCACGACTTTGCGGCACTATCATTCATATAATACACAGGCCCTTACTTTGATATGCTTCCATACTACCGGGTACGGTATTCTTATAGACTCGTGAAACTATGATTACTCAAAATGACTCACCGATTTAATTGAAGACCTAGTAACCATATTGGATCCAAACAAAAGATGTATGTAATTGTAGCTAGTACAAACGCTAATATTGATGTAAATAGGCTACTGCTTTAAATAAATCGAACGCCTGGAATTTGATTGAGTAATAATTAGTAATTACTCAATTAACATTTTATACTACATGTTTAGTGATAATATGGTGTTGAATACGATGTTAAACTGTGATATCTGTCCCGGGTTCAGTACCTAGGTATACATACGTACCTAGGTATATTCTTTTCAAAATACAATTTCTGTCTTGGTGCTGCCATCATCGCCGCCCCCCCCCCCCCCCGGATTGTTATCAATTTACTTATCATTGGTACCAAACGAATATTCGGATCTGTGAATAAAAAAATCTACATTTATACATATTTTGATACATTTATTTAGACACAAGGCATTTTGAACTACATATGCACTCAATGTTCAAATGCCTAAATTCAATATATTGGTCACGTTGATAAATTCTTTAGCGACGGGCATGAAAAATCTATTGTGTGCATACTAACCGTTGCTGTGTGTTCTGCAGTCGAATTAACGAGGCAAATTAGATTTGCGATATTGGCAGTGTTTACCATAACAGCTATCATTCGAGGATGTTTATCGCGAAACCTAATACATTATAATGTATTTCAAAACCTGCGTCTGATCTAATATACGTGCGCCAGTCTAAAGCAACTGCCTTATAAATACAAACCAGCTTTTATAGGCCGGATTTCGATAAGACATACATCATTTTATATTCGAGTCGTTTTTCGTGACTCGACGCTTCTTTGTATGTTCCACATCCATGAGATATTTTGTTTCTGATTGTTGATCTGGTGATGTACATACCTGCATCTAAATCTAGAGTGCTGTAATTTGCATAACAAATCTACGTTGGTGCTCAAGCTAAACCGGCAGAAAATTACCACATTTGAAAAGACCGAGTTAAAAATTAACCGATATCAAAACTCGTACACTTACGCTCTACCAGCTGTAATTGAGTAATGTTAGACATGTATGTACAGGCCTTTAACCTGGCCCAACGGTTTACAAGTACAGTTAACATTTCGTTCCGGTAGAGCCGCGTACTATTCTAAAAAAATAAATTGCTCTTTCAACTGTACTGACTGACTCAGAACTTATTATGAAGCATGACAGTAAGATCGATTGAATCCCTATGACAGGAAAAGCGATGGAATGGCTCTTAGTTACTGTTTTACGAGAAATCATACGGCGTTTCGTGAATAAGAGATTTCCTTTGGCAGGATTGATCTTTAGGTCCAAATGATGGATTTAGGAAGTAGATCCACCTGGATTTGTGATGCAGGGAAAAGAAGGGGGAGGAGCAAAGTTAGTATGGACAAAAAATAAATACTTGACCAATGAAGCTGTAATTTGGTTCAGTAATGTTTTTTAAAGTCAAACCTCCACGAGGGGAAAGGGGGCCGAAGTCTGTATAAAATAAAAAAACAATTTGACCTATGAAGCTGTAATGCCTGCCAAAGGAAATCTTTTGTTTCACGAAACGCCGTATATTGCGAATTGTGGGTTTGTAGGGCGGAAATTCGTGTAGTTTTGAATATTGGTAGAGTTTATTTATTTATTTATTTATTTAACACAAATCCACAGCCAGTCGAATAATGAAACTTTCAAATAATACTTAACATAAGGCCAATTAGGGATTTCACTATGTATACATATGAATACAAAGACAAACAATTGTTTCTTACATTACATAAAACAGATAATGATAACAGTTTTGACAAAAGCTGTGAGCCAGGGAGTGAAAGGTGTGGGTGTGTTGTGTGTAGTGTAAAGTGTGTGTGTCTGTATGTGTGTGCCTTAGAGATAAGACAGGACAGATCTTAGGATACCATAAAATGACAGGTAACAGGTTGTTAGATTAGGCAGACGGCAAGCGCAACGGTGGGTTCAATACCAACTTGGTAAGGGAGGGTTAACATGGATCTGAGTTAGTGCCTTTTCACAAACACCGGCTCCCGGATAGCCGGGGCGCCGGCTAGCAGTATGGCCTGGCCATGTACGTACGCTTTCATACGTACCGGCGTAATTTGCTGGGCAATCGTATGAAATGACATCCGGTTAGCCGGCGCCGGGTACCCGGCAACCGGTGTGTGTGAAAAGGCACTTATTCTTTGAGGAGTCCCCGAGGTGGGGGAGGGGGAACACAAAACTGGAAAAGAAACCTCCTCCCCCGCAACCGGTTCACCCTAACTACCAATTTTCGAACCTACACGAATTATTTGGCCTGATCGTCGAATTTTGAGCAAATTTTTCTATGCTACTATCAAATTTTCTCACCCTAATTGCTCACCAAGAGAAAAACCGTCCAAGTGCGAGTCGGAATCGCGCATGAAGGGTTCCGTACCATTATCTATAATAACATCAAAAAAATCATGGGAGCCCCCTTCAATCAATCAATCAGCCCACACCTACCCACTGCTGGGTATAGGCCTCTTCTCTACCACGCCATTCGCTCCGGTCCTGTGCCTCCCGCATCCACTGCCTGCCGAGCCCCCTTAATTATTATTTTTTATATTTGTTTTGTTGTTATAGCGGCAACAGAAATACATCATCTGTGAAAGTTTCAACTCTCTAACTATCACGGCTCATGAGATACAGCCTGGTGACAGACGGACAGACAGACGGACGGACAGCGGAGTCTCAGTAATAGGGTCCCGCTTTTTACCCTTTGGGTACGGAACCCTAATAAAAAGCGAAATCCTAAATTTGGAGGACCCGGTATTCTTAACATAACAAACATAACATAGTGTCACGCATTTTCCCATACGGGGTGGCAGAGTTATTACTGTGCCCACTTTACCACCAGTACATGTGTAGTACAACCTGTATAGTATTGATTGGGCTTCTAGACTTGGATGTCATGGAGTTGCTTTAAATTCGACATTCTATGGTATAGAATAGAAGATAGTAAATCTTCATCTATTGTTACAAAGTTCACCAGAGACCTTAGTAAGACACATCGATAGATGGTAGTCAACTGTCGGTAACTTATTAAATAATTCAAACATTCATTGACTTCAACCATCTTGTAATATGCTTTTTTCAACTGGGTCGAAACTAAGACCTCTTTCTTGTGGGCCTGAGCCTAACTAGCTATAAAGCGGATTAGCACTATTCCGGCCTGAGGGTGCATTTTACCGACAAAAGATTATGCGAGCGAGAATAACCTATCCCGGGGATAATTTGTATGACAAACCGTTCAAAATTAGGTCATTCTTAGGAAAAGTTCAAGTTCAAGTTAAGTTTATTGCTTCCATAAAGTACAACATTTGATCTTAAATTAAGGTACAATTTATGGACTCTGTCCATAGGGCACTGCGACAGTAGAGGTATGATACTAATGACTTTTGTAAAATATTAATTATTGAAGTATGTGTACGTGTGTACGTGTGTGTGTGTGTGCGTGTGTGTAATTGTGTAGAAGATACTCTAGAGTGAACTTTTCGTTGTTTAAAATCACGCTAAGAGTAAAAACGTCCAGTCGTAGACATTTAACTTAGCTACAAACATTTATAATATATTAAAAGACTCAGACTCAGTGCGAATGCCTCACAGACTCTACACCCCCACGATAAGATAGAACAATGAACTGCACTTCCCAGTCAGTAGAACAATGAACTGACTATCTCCTCGTACTAGATATTTAATATCTCTCGTTTACATGATTTACTTTACAGTAAACATGATCGAATATGAGTTTGTCAAATCCATACTCTCGCTCCCGTCGCCCGTGCCCGCGATTGGGTCCAGTCTGTGTAATTATGTGAAATCGACAGATTTATTTCACTTACATTCACATGATTCTGAGATTGTGCATAAATAGAAGATAATATATTATAATAGGCAGTTTGAAAATAACTGTGGTCCACTTTGGGCATTGAAGTAAGTAATAGATTACTTATAGAAATATAAACCTTATTTCGAAATAATGAAAACAAAAACAATAATGACAACTGATCAATATAAAGTCTACAACATTCTAGATATTACCTACCATTGTAACTGAATCTTTATACTTTATTGCACAAAAACAACAAAATACAGACACTTAATAATGGAAAAAAAAAACATGTACAAAAACGAGCTTATGTCTAATAAGAGATCTCTTCCAAACACAAATAGGATAGATAGGATTATTTAACAATAGGTAGTAGATCTACATATGTCACAACGTTATATATTAAATCAATAGATTACTTACTACACAATAGGTACAAAAATATTACAATACCATATGAATCAAATAATAGGTACATACTCTAACTTATGTAAGTATAAAGATAGAGTTATTGTTTCAAGCGTTTTTTTATATGGTGTTTGAAGGACTGTACCTGAATATTTTTTTTAGATAAGTATTATATTTCTAGTTCATTTATGAAAACTTTAGGTTATTTTCTTATTAACCCCTTCTGTTCTTCTCATGGCTGAAAAAGAAAAATATTTGACATTAGGGTACAGCAACAAAGAAAACAACTACACCACAAACAAAGACACAACAAAGATGACGATTTAACAACTATTTGAATTGTATTACCATTGAACAGTAAAGTTACAAACAATGATAACAATACCTAATTCACGCAAAATAAGTTAGTTCACACACACAACATAATATAACTGACTATATGGTGGGAAATGACAATGACCTCTATTTAAATAATACATTTTTGGGTATTACACAATTATAACCCTGACATTTCATTCGATTATTTGTTTATTTCTTTAACTTTACTATAATTTGCATATTTAATTTTCGATAAATTAATTAATTAATTTATTTATTTTTGATAAATCGTTAAAAATAGTACAGATATATTATCTTATGGCCTGAACACTTCCATCATTCACTTAAATCACATATCTCTAAAATGTACAAACCGTTTGAGCACTATTGTATTGTACTCTCAATAGTAAATCGTACTTTCTCTGCTAGGAAAGTGAAATCAGTACAACACATTCTACACAGGACTGTGTGGGATGGGACCTACTGTATCAAATAATTCATGGAAGTAGAAATCTTTCTCTAGCTCAGCATTCTAGTACATACCAACTAATGCAGGTACATATATGTGCAAACAATCAATCACAGTCTATAGCAGATTAGCAGAGCACACATCGGTGTTTCAGTCACAAAATAAACGTATTCAGAACAAGAAAACTGTAGAAGCATTTCTGGAAAGATGAGGACATCAATGATGATCAGTTTGATGACTAGTCGTAGTATCCTATAGTAGAGGGTATTTTTATATTCAAGGTGATTCTACACAAATAAAGTTATTTTGGATCACTTTTATAAAATTCCCCGTAACGATTGTTTGTATATTCATCATTTTTAACAACTTCCTACTAAAATATTAATATTTTGCTCTCCTCAACCAAATGCTCCTCCTACTCCGGATGAAGATTAAAGATATTGCCTGCGATTTGGGAGGCGACACGAACAACACTAACTAAACTAATTAAAATGGTGTGTTTGAAAATGGAATCTATGGCCACCGCGCAAGAACTGTCGGATTTGAAGGTTGTCAGTTTAGTGCCTTTAGTTCCTTTAGTTTAGTGGTTTTGACACCTCCCAAATAGCCCCGGCACTTGTACGATGGTGGTGCGGAAGCCTTCGTGTGCGAATCCTACCCGCACTTGACCAATTTTTCCTTCTTCTGCCATCGGGAGGGGATGTCAGAAGTAGGAAATTGTGACTTCGCCCGACCATCAATAGTGCATGCATAAGAATGCAATTACATTAACTATTGGCACAAATAGACGGGCGGTTTTTTTTATAGAACCACATCTAAGGGAATTTAGTGAAACTTTTTGAAACCGGGTTTTTTAGAACACGATTCTGCCCGGTGTCAACCCCTCCCCTCCTCCGTTCCTTCCCTTTTCCCCCGAAAACGTGTCCCGGCACACAACACACTAAGTTATTAGAATGAAGTACTTTGTGGGTATATTCCGTAATGTCATGTTTTACATTGCGTTATTGACAGTACGGGGGAAAAATAGATAGGCGACTTTTTGATAACACCCACCATCAGGTTACATCAGAATATGCACGTAACACGTTGCTGGTGTAATTTATATAAGCCTAGGCCGGGAAGTTGTTATGACATTATTTCCACTAGCTGGAGACCTATTTTAGAACAGTCTAGTTACACGTTGTGTAAACTGAACTACAGCATGCTCCTTGTTTATTCCCACTCATGATGATGATTAATTGAATGATGTTGTAGGTGTGAGATTTCCGATTGGATATAGAACTATCTCGAATCTTACTAAACGATCAATAATTGCGACAGTTCAAGCAGAACGCTTAGTTCAAGTTGCATTACTATTTCGATTTTTCCAGAACAAGATTGAATGCCTCCACTTTTTTGGATAATGCTGTTTCAATGGGACTGGGAAGATTGATAGATAAGTCAAAACTATTTCATGAAAAAAGCGGAATAATTTCAAGTACTGTTCGACGCTGTGTAACATAACATGAGGTAGCTTTTATAAAAGAACCAAAAGGTCTTTTTTACAGACTAATGAACTACCACATGTTTAACTGCGTACGCATTTCAGCTTCAAGTACCTACTTAGATAAGCCGATAAGGATTGCAAGTGCTTACCACAGACACGTGCCCTTACGTAAGTGGATACTCAAATACAGCGTTTAGTATGAATGTAATATTGAATCAATACTTGTCAGAATCGTAAATGGAAAAGTATCTTCAAGGATTTTTTTAGATTCGAGTATTAGATCGTTCTTTAGGACCCCCTGGAAGTTTTGTAGGAAATGCATGTGATTGCAAAGATTAATGGATCAGTTGATTGAAACAAAAAGTAAAACAAAAAAAACTTATTTGTTTAGAAACCAATGTCAAGTGCTTTTTGAGTTTAATACAAACTGTAACCCCCTTTCCCCCCCATCTCAGTGCTACCCTACGCTACATAAGGAACCCCTGTACAAAGTTTCATGGCTCTAGGTCCACCGATTTAGGCTATGCGTTGCCCGTCAGCTACGCATAGTAGATTGTATTTGTACCTAGTATTGAGCATTTCTGGTGGCCATGTGTGGTCTTCATCATCAGTTCCGCATCACAATATTATGCTTACCATGAGTAAAATGCACGAGTTATTATGAAAAACTCAAAAATCACTATAGGTCTGCCTATAATATTTGAAGAGTTCCCTCGATTTCTCCAGGATCCCATCATCAGATCCTGACCTGGTGTCAATGTGACCAATTGGAAGGTAAACCATTTCAAACAAAAAAATAATTTTCCAAATCGTCCATCCGTCTGCGCAATCGGTGTACATAACATACATAAATAACCGGCCAAGTGCGAGTCGGACTCGCGCACGAAGGGTTCCGTGCCATTATCTATAAAAAACCGCAAAAAAAATGTATGGGAGCCCCCCCTAAATATTAATTTAATTTTAATTTAATTATTTATTTTTTAAGTAAATAATATATATATTGTGAACATTTTAAGCGTCTACCTGCTACCATTATCAATATCGAGCAAAAATGAGCAAAAAAATCACGTTTGTTGTATGGGAGCCCCCCTAAATATTAAATTTCTTTTGAGTTTTAGTATTTGTTGTTATAGCGGCAACAGAAATACATCATCTGTGAAAATTTCAACTGTCTAGCTACCACGGTTCATGAGATACAGCCTGGTGACAGACGGACGGACGGACGGACGGACGGACGGACGGACGGACGGACAGACGGACAGCGAAGTCTCAAATAGGGTCCCGTTTGGCACCCTTCGGGTACGGTACCCTAGAAAATCGACGAATTGTAAACCTCCTCCTTTTTTGAAATCGGTTAAAAAGTTACCGCTGTCTTTTCTTATGTAGGGTAATACCCCGTTCAGACTATTTAGCTACTGGACCGGGACATGGATCGATGTAATAGACTTGTATTTATTCCAAGTAAAAATTACCAGATTATTTTGCAATAGTGGTTATAATGATTAATGATGAACTTGTATTTTGTAATTTCTTTATTGTACTAACACAAGAATGACATACAAAAAACTTATAATAGAGAGACAATGTACAAAGGCGAGCTTATCTCTAACAAGAGTTTTCTTCCAGCAAACCATTGGGAAAGGAAAAGGTAGATAGTTGAACTGAATGAAGCTGGTTGAACTTGTACCTCACCGCGGAATATTGGGGCTGTCGAGGAAAAGTTACAGCTTTGTATTTTCAAATACACACGACAATTCAAATTTCAGGCAAATAGAAAACATATTTACAAGACCAACTATACAAGGTGTAAATGAATTAACGTAAAATGAGAAACTGCCTTATTAGGGACATCATTCTGAGCAACTTTCATTAAGAAACGGATTTGATCAGAGCAACTTTATTTTTCACTTCCCAGTACATTTTTGCCTGAGTGGGATTTGTATGGAGAAGTGAAAAATAAAGTTGCTCTGATCAAATCGATTTCATCATGAAAGTTGCTCAGAATGATGTCCCTAACAAAGTAGTTTCTCATTTTGCGTTGTAGATTTAACAATTTAATGCCGTGAGCATTGCTGTAATCTACGTAGTCGTTGGCGTTGGTGGTATGATTTTATATTTCTAACTAGTGCCTATGACAATATAAAAATACACAAATACTTTTTTTTATTAATTAATACCGGTCTAACAAATTAGGTTAGCGCCATTTTTTAGGGTTCCGTACCCGAAGGGTGCCAAACGGGACCCTATTACTGAGACTTCGCTGTCCGTCTGTCCGTCCGTCCGTCCGTCCGTCTGTCACCAGTCTGTATCTCATGAACCGTGGTAGCTAGACAGTTGAAATTTTCACAGATGATGTATTTCTGTTGCCGCTATAACAACAAATACTAAAAATCAAAAGAAATTTAATATTAAGGGGGGCTCCCATACAACAAACGTAATTTTTTTGCTTATTTTTGCTCGATATTGATAATGGTAGCAGGTAGACGCTTAAAATGTTCACAATATATTGAGTATATTATTTAATTAAAAAATAAATAATTAAATTAAAATTAAATTAATATTTAGGGGGGGCTCCCATACATTTTTTTCGCGGTTTTTTTATAGATAATGGCACGGAACCCTTCGTGCGCGAGTCCGACTCGCACTTGGCCGGTTATTATTGTAGATTTCACTATGTGTTCGAGAACCTAGAATGTTAGTGTTGATTTGTTGCTCGTTGGCACTACCCGGGCGTGAAGGGCTGTAGGTACTAGGCACTAAGTATTTCCTGCGGACGTGAGCAACTGTCTCCCCATGTATAAATACGTCAATTACAACACGAAAAATACACTGCGCTTAGTACTTAACAGAAAAAAACGCGAATGAAACAACAAGTACCATTATAGATTGAATAGCCAGCATCAAACTACGGAAAAGATACCGAATCATTGCCAAACCAGAGCACAGTTAGCCCCGAAGGGTAGAGTGAGGTGGGAAAGTAGGCCTCTGCTCTGTATCGAATCGTTCGAATCTAGGCTACTGGGGCTGCTAGACGATGATGATGATTTACTGATGAGTCAATGATAAGATCATTTATTACTTTGTTGTTTTGATTCGGTTTCTAATATTTGTATGAAACTGTGTATTCGCTCATAGTGATTGTCCACGACGGAGGCTCTCTGCCTCTTTACGGCCTGGCCACGGGACACTCGCCACAGCGTAATTCGCGTGGTGCGAACGGGACAGAGTTAGACAACGGCCTAGCTCTGTCCCGCTGCACCGCGCGAATATTCGCTACGGCGAACGTCCCGTGGCCAGGCCGTTAGTCTTTGTAACTGGCTATTTATATTAATACTAGATGAAAACCCGGCTTCGCTCGGGCTCGGGTAAAATGTGAATGTGGGTACAAAATGAAGGTAGATATTTCTGTAGTTATCGGTTCTCAAGGAATATTAAAGGCAAAGCAAGGCATAGATTCGTTTAGCATCGTTCATTGTGTTTAATAAATATTGTAAATTAAAACTACAAATGTTTTTACTTAAATAACTTTAATTTAAAATCAACCTTAAAATAAACGAACTTTAATTAACAAAACAGATAGTTTTTAAGGTTTACTCTCTTTTAAAGAACAACATTTTTATTACATGTGTCAGGATCGCATTCTCTGAGCAGCTAGACTATAACTTACCTGAATGTCATCATATATATCATGCGTAAAGGGAGTATAGTATAGAGATGGCACATCGTCAGAAAAAAAAAGAAAAGAAAGAGATGACATAATACGAATAATTTTTGTGTAAGCGAGAAACAATAACGATCACCTGTCCCTTACCCGCGTATGCGTTTTTGTTGTTGGCCGCAGAATTGTCAAATGCTTGTTTGCTCTTGTTTTGACAGATGAGTGGCAGAAAATCTCTGATTTTGAACCTTATGCTTATTGAGAACCAACTCTATCTCCATCTCAAAGGTGTACGCATGCACTCCGTCTATTCCTTCCTCTGTCTACGATATCATGGGATTTGTCTATGCCTAAAACTACCATTAAGCTACATCTACACTATGTACTAATCGTATACAGAAAAGGAACATGAATGCAACCGCAAATAAACGCAGTTTACCGGTTTCTAACCCTAGAAGACATGTGTGAAGAGACCATTGTCTATGGCTCTAAGTTACGTGGCCAATATGGCGCCTGCGATTTGTCTGTTCAGTAACATTAGAATTTAACAAAATACTCGACAATCCGAATTTTGCGGATATATGTTGTCGACTCGAAATCTATATTTTTTTATGTTTTATTATTCAGGTAAGGTTTTGATTGAGTCTACCGTACCCCTCGACGGAATTATTAATATATCAACCTTAAAATAAACGAACTTTAATTAACAAAACAGATAGTTTTTAAGGTTTACTCTCTTTTAAAGAACAACATTTTTATTACATGTGTCAGGATCGCATTCTCTGAGCAGCTAGACTATAACTTACCTGAATGTCATCATATATATCATGCGTAAAGGGAGTATAGTATAGAGATGGCACATCGTCAGAAAAAAAAAGAAAAGAAAGAGATGACATAATACGAATAATTTTTGTGTAAGCGAGAAACAATAACGATCACCTGTCCCTTACCCGCGTATGCGTTTTTGTTGTTGGCCGCAGAATTGTCAAATGCTTGTTTGCTCTTGTTTTGACAGATGAGTGGCAGAAAATCTCTGATTTTGAACCTTATGCTTATTGAGAACCAACTCTATCTCCATCTCAAAGGTGTACGCATGCACTCCGTCTATTCCTTCCTCTGTCTACGATATCATGGGATTTGTCTATGCCTAAAACTACCATTAAGCTACATCTACACTATGTACTAATCGTATACAGAAAAGGAACATGAATGCAACCGCAAATAAACGCAGTTTACCGGTTTCTAACCCTAGAAGACATGTGTGAAGAGACCATTGTCTATGGCTCTAAGTTACGTGGCCAATATGGCGCCTGCGATTTGTCTGTTCAGTAACATTAGAATTTAACAAAATACTCGACAATCCGAATTTTGCGGATATATGTTGTCGACTCGAAATCTATATTTTTTTATGTTTTATTATTCAGGTAAGGTTTTGATTGAGTCTACCGTACCCCTCGACGGAATTATTAATATAGATTTGAATTATAACCAATGGGGTTCTTTAGTTTTTGTGGTTGTTGTGAAGGCTTTGCGGTGAAAGCACCTAATTGTATTATTTATAACCTTTTATCGTTATTATAGAAGTTTTCTAGTAATACGGTGTTTGACTGGGACCTCCGTCCCCGACAGTGATAACCTAAATCTTTCAAACACTGGTTCGCCGACACATCCTATATAAGAATAGTTCGGCATTGTTCGGTCGTTCGGGCGGTGTGCTTCTGCGAGTGAAGGGGTTAACTTCATAATTCAGATTCTTATGTATTTTGCGCTAAATCTAAGACATGATGGTCTTTGCGACGTGATTCGCGATAATATTTCGTTGATGGTAATGTGTAATTCGTAATTAAATTTTACTTTCAAACTTGATAAGTTGAAGCCGAAGTTGCTTACTCAACGCCTGATGTTTATAAATAGCTACAACGCCTTCTTAATAAAACTTGGGTTGCTCGCACGTGCGCGGCAGGCGCAGCCTTATCGTCATCGAACCAACCCCGCCCCGCCCCGGTAGAAACTACATTTTGTGGTTCTTGTCAGTGTTTGGCACTGGCACTACCTATACATCATTCATGCTCAGTAAGAAGGACTTACTGCTGTGAAAAGAGTACTTAAAAAATAAATAATTAAATTAATATTTAGGGGGGGCTCCCATACATTTTTTTTGCGGTTTTTTATAGATAATGGTACGGAACCCTTCGTGCGCGAGTCCGACTCGCACTTGGCCGGTTATTGTTAAATCACTTTACGGCAGACTATGCTTGATACGTGGGTAAGTCATGGTTTTATTACGTATCTACTATGCTTTATAGTGAGTGTGTCCCTTGTGTAACAATCTAC
The DNA here is from genome assembly GCA_963457715.1 of Argyresthia albistria. Classification (NCBI taxonomy): domain Eukaryota; kingdom Metazoa; phylum Arthropoda; class Insecta; order Lepidoptera; family Argyresthiidae; genus Argyresthia; species Argyresthia albistria. The sequence goes on along the minus strand of CAUOQF010000218.1, from coordinate 18,415 downwards.
TATTACCGGCTACGCGTGTTGTTGTAAATGTCAAATCGCTTACATTTTCCTACCGGGGCAGCAGCGAGCGGCAGCGGCGTCGTAGTCGTCGACGTCGTTGGTCGTAGCGAGTGATAAGTTATCAGTTGCATCTTGTCTAGGGGGTAGGCATGATAGGAAAATGTAAGCAAGATATCCACAGCAACCTTGATTTTATTGTGAATATAGTGCTAATTGTATTTTATTGATTAATGTTATTCTTATTGTTGTAATTTATGTGTTTGTACTGTCTAATGAATAAATCTTTTATCTATCTATCTATCTGCCATAGCCGCGGGCTAAACCACAGTATCGAATGTCCCCCGACCTTCAACTGAGCTTCTTTACATAATCTTACCACGAACGAACATTGACAAGTCTTCATATAGAGCTAGTTTTGTTTGCACGCGATCGCTAGCTATCAGAAAGTGAGGTTTTGCAAACGGCCTAAGGTTGTTTGCGTAACTCCGGGGTAGTCGACTGTTGCACCGGCGGCGGTGGCGGCGGCGGCGGCGGCCTGTCGATTCGGTCATACAACAGCAGGAGGTTCGGTTGCCGCGGTATTACGCGATGGATTATGTTGACACGAATTTCTTCATTATTTAATGATGTGGTAAATGCGCCTTTTTGTTCTGAGTCTAGGGTTTGTAATAGATGCATGATTCGGTAAGGCTGGTTTGGAAAATTAATAGAAATGTTATATTTAGAAAATGCAGATGCAGGAAATCTTGCGTAAGTCTTCTAATGTTCGTTGCGTCACAAATTGCACTTTATCTACTTGGATCGAGATGACGACGACGGTATTACGTCAGAACCCACTAGTTTGAGGACAATCATGAACAGCCCTATACCTAATGTTACTCCTCATGTTTGTGTTTATTCTGCTAATGTTACACATGTAACACCAAGGACACTTATTTGCAGGTAGTGCCAATACTGCCAATACTTGTTTAAGCGCTACGTTGTTAGCATTTCCTATGAAACCATATAAAATGAAGGTTAGTGTTGCCCTCGAGTCGGGTTTCTTTGATGAATCAGACCTTTCCAACGGGTTTCCCCACATGGCTTTGAATGTCATACGAGAAGACATTGAATGATGATGGTAATGCATTCTATTATGAATTGGAATTAAGAGTAAGATCAATCGAATGTAATCAAAGCAATGTGTGGCAATATGCCGCCGCAGGCGCACTCTTTTGGATCCAAAATAATTAAATTAAACACCGTTTGCCCTTTCGTTAATGCACCATATCATACGTGAACACCCCACATTTCTTAAAAAATTAACTATACAAAAGCTTATTACCGCAACGTAATAATGCAGCTTTCAGAGGTTGTGTAACAAGTGTTGTGGGTTGCGGGCACAGTGAAAGAGGCCGTCGATCCCACCACGGCCTGCAGAGCGTTCGTTGCAACAGCCAAGCATTGACCGGTCAGTCGACTGCGAGTGTCGAGCTTGCGAGCCGGGCCGTGCGCGCCTCTAGAAGGGCACCCTTCACTCTCTGGTCGGTTGTGAAACTCGTGATAACGGGACCGTTGCCTTGTGCGTGCCTGTGGGCCTGTGTGTTGCTTATGGGGTTCTGTGCCAGATACCTGCGGCTGCATCAGCGCGATGTGCCGAATGCATGTCGCAACTGAATTAGAAAGTATCGATGATGTATTGCTTACGTGACGCGACTGTCTATCTAAATTATTGTAGTACGTGATTGTAGACGAGTCTTGTTTTGGTGGCGTTTAGCGAGAGTGCCGTGCGACCCTGGCCGTTATAACCATCCTTGCCGCACGGTTGTGATTAGTGATTATGATTAGTTGCCATCCAAAAAATATACAGTTTATTTTAGATAGAAAAAAACATTCGAAGGCGATATAGTCCAGGCATTATGATTTAAAAGATATTTAATTGGTTTCTTTCTTCGGCGTTCTGCCTCACATGTTTGATAATCACAGGCACAACATGCTCGCAGCCCTGCTATTGGTACTTAAATAACTTGCTTCATTTCCGCTTCATACTTCCTTACGAGCACGTTTTTCCTCCATTTATGTTCTTCGCCACATCTACTTCCCTAACTTGTTAGAACTTAGTCTACAACTCTAAATATTTGCTGTGGTTGTTTTGATTACATACCTCTATTTACAATTTACGTACGTCCGTCAGCCGGTTAACCGTCACACACAGGCTTTGCCTACATGGTACTTCCTATTTTATGGCCCTCAACCAACCAAATTGTTCGATGTGATAAGGACAGCGCTTCATTGGCAGCCAGTGCGGATTACTCTAGAAAATCGATACCCGAAAGATAGAAAGTATGTCAGCCAGCACTATAGTCTCGAGCTTCTCCAGTCAATATTGACCATTGACCTTACCATACAATATTTATGGAAAGTTCTTTAGTTATCCCGGATTAATGCTAAGAAGCTTTCTTTCTTTCGGCCCAGTGTGTCAAGAGTACTTGAGTATCCAGACAAACTAAAACGTCTCCTTGCTTTTTGTCTAATAAGAGAATTAAATTAACATTCATAAACATAAACATTTACATACAGGCACATACATTACTTCTGGCCCCACACTAGGATACCCTGTGTCGTGGGAACCAGAAACAGCGACATCACAAACATGTAAACATCCAAGACCTGGGGGCTTTGTTTTGTCCCCAGCCGGGATTCGAACCCGGGACCTCTCGCATGGTAGGCAGATGCACAACCGCTACGCCACAGAGGTCGTCTCGTCGTTCGGGTATTTTGTTATGCCTACACTCGCTCCACAGTGACAGTAATATGGACATGAAAGTGGCTTCAACCTACCGTATTGTCTTCTTATTCACGCTCAATCAAGACGCTTATTCAAGACTTTTGTTGAAGTACTCTTCGTGTAACACTTCACTGTTGTATGGATATAGTATTAAGTCAAGTCAAGCGTTTCTGAACATGCAAGAACATTACAAGTTTTACCCCAACGACAATGCAAATTAAGCTCTAAGCCATTCATTCTAGCATCTTTTGAATGTGAAACAGGATGTTGATGAAACCTAGCAATTTGAATGCGCCGGCTATTTTGTTTATTTATGTTAAATACTACGAGGATGAGTGCATATTTTTTCACATTATGTAATAAGTCCGTAAAACTAGTGAGGAACTATAACTCAAACTGTTTATCTTCCAGAGATATAATATTTCTTCTAGAATATTTTTTTCATACAGATGTTAATTGTAATGTAAATATTTGCTTAACAATAAGCGGTCGGGTTTTTAGTGTCAAAGTCATCTTCTTCATTGTGTTGATATAATGCGTCATTGACAAATTGTGTTAATAAATATACGTGTAGTCTTGGTTTGTTATTGTATTACAGGAAGATTGTTAAAAATCTCGTTTTCTTGTTCGGATCCATGAAATGAACCATTTTGTTCGGTATTCAGTTTTTACCTGCCTTGCGATTCCATCCATATTATCTAACACAATCTAAGCAAATCGATTATTGAAAAAATATCCTGTGTTTTAAACTAAACATTTATTTGAGATTATCATATATATTGTAAATGATTTGTTAGTATTAGTCGAGAATAAAATAACACAATAAAGTTTGAGATATTCATTACCTGGCTTAGCATTCCTTTGAGCTCACCTTGGTCATCATCATCTTCATCACATCCTGACACCCCTCAGCAGAGGTATGGTATAGGATAGGACTGTCAGTACAGATTTCCATTGTTCCGATCTTGGGCCATCTGCTCTACTATAGCTCCGCCCAATCTGAGCTCACAATGGCGGCCTCTTTCTCCGTTGAACATCGCCACGTTCTTTTGGGGCGACCATCCTTCCGTTTCCCCTTTGGGCACCATTTGAGGCTTACTTTCTTTGAGGGACTCGATCTCTGAGGTTATTAAACCAAATCTCTTGTGGACCCTGTTGGTTAAAGTGTTTTGGATAATTCCACTGCAAGTCTTTTGAGGCTCATTCAACTTCACAAACAGGTTCATGGCTGCATTAAATCATTCCGTCAAGATCTCCTGTTTGAAGGTGTCGAAATATTCACGTGGCTAGACGGTCGTAGTGAACAACATTTTGTTTAGAATGTCGAAAGGCCGATAAACAGCCCATGGCGTAAACGTTGGTATAAACCATGAATTGTCGTTCAAATGAGGTTTTTCTAAGGTGTATCTAATTTGTTGTCTTAGAGATAATGCGGTCAGGCAGAAACTGGTAATGAATGCAATGCACTTTTGTTGTGTTTTGTCTTTCAAATTGTCATTAATCGATTAATGTTACGTAAACATCTGAATCAGTTTCTTTTCCATCCACGTGTAAATACTGATTACGCAGCATCTATTCACGTTCAGTACTCATTTTATTATTGTCAACATCTACCGTCGATGTGTATGAATGGCAGTTTTAAATTATTTTATTGAGACGCACACTAATTCTTGACTTTTTCATGGGTAAACCTTTTCTTTAAGTTGCATTCGACTGTAGCTACCTAATATTGATATAGACAGATAGATTATATCCTTGTTATTCTATGAAATGTTATCTTATTATTATCCCATTACCGATACTGACTGTCTCACGTTTGTCTTGCTTGGGTTTTCCTCATAATAAGAGGCTACTCAAAGCCTTTCGTTCTGACGGAATTCCCCAGTCCTGTCGTCTATTAAATGTATCAATACCTAGCGTCATTGCATTTCTTAGGTGCTCATAAATATCGTAGTATTCTTATCAGCCTCTCGTCACAAGTCATTATTCGACGTTTTTCCAAAGACTTTACTTCCATTCAATACATCATCGATAACAATTTCTTCTCCACTCTTTAGCAGTTTGCCTTCCAATCACATGTAAATTTAAGTTTCAATCTCAACGGACCTCTAATAATATAAGTGCGGGTGTAGGCTAGTGATGTGAGGTAGAATGTCGAGTGCCGTGTGGGACTTAGTGCCAGTCCGGTGCCGATGGATCGAGACGCTTCGTCACTGCGGCAAGACGCTGCTGAGGCGGCAGCGGCGGCTGCTGAGGAGGATCAAGAAGGTAAACATAATAGACATTGATCTCATGGAAGCTAGCAACAATGACCTCTTAAACCTGGGACGACGATCAATCTCGATCCAACGTAACGTAGAGACTGGCGGGAACGGGATGCAATATTATGCCCTGGTGGATAACAAAATGAAGTTTATTTTAAGAGATTATTGTTTAACCTTAAGAAAAAGTTTGTCGTAAAACCACAATGCAAAGTAATGGTCAAAGTCAAAGTTTGTTTACACTGACTTGTGAAAAGTTGACATCCTCGATAAATCATGTTTCCGGGTAATATTTATTACTGTCGTGGTGGTCGTGATAATGAAACTTCATGCATTAAATTAAGCCCTCCTTTTTTACCTCATATATTTGTTATAATGTAAGTACCCACCCATGTCCCTTGAGATGAACCTAGAATAATTTTTTTCACGACCGGTTCACTTTGACATAAGTCACACTATGTGGTTTTAAAAATATATAATAGACATAAAAATTAGGGGAAGTTAAGCTTTCATCCCTTGCAATATCAATTAATATAAATCTTGGTGTCACCTGTCAGACAGTGTATGGGTGTGTTATTACCGGAATCTCAAATCAAATATTTATTTATTTCACAAAAGCAAACAATATAATTTAAATATTATGTGAGGACTTAAGTGCAAAATTAAAATTAAACAAAACTAAGCAGTACTTGTGATCCCCACACTAGGCAAGCTATATCGTGGGGATGGGGATCATACAGAGGAGAGACTGACATACATTGAAATTTAGAGAATGAATTTATTTGAAATCAAACATTATTATTAATTAACATACAAAAGTCGATAGAAAAAAAGTCAAATTTTATTCAAACCAATTTTCGTTGAAAGTTTGTTTTGTGAGATACACAGCATATTTTATTTTTATTTTTACTGTCTTACTATAAAAGTTAGAGGTGGGGGGGGGGGGGTACACAAGTTAGGAAGGAAAAATGGTTTTAGGAACCTCACGTCATTTTTAAAGAACTATCTTTATACATCCCATCCCACACATATAGGTTTGATGGAAAAAAAAATTGTATCAGTTCCATGTATGGGGAGCCTTTTTAATTTATTTTTATTTAGCCTGCATAGTGTCCCACTGTTGGGCAAAGGCCTCCCCTATCTCAGACCTTCTCAGACCAGAATTCCTCCCTGTGCTGTGCTGCCTTTATATATATATATATTTTTAATAAAAATAGGAAAGCGGTTCACAGAATACATCTACATACCAAGTTTCAACTGTATAGTCCTAATAGTTTTGATTTAAAGTTGCTGTGATATACGAACGGACAGACAGACAGACTTGACGAAACTATAAGGGTTCCTTGTTTCTCTAACGGAACCCTAATTAAGTGGGTTATATTGCGTTATGCGTTCTTTTATCGGGTACTTCTCTCGTGTTGATGTTTTACGTAACGGCCTTGACCTCAAACCTACTCTTACCTTTCATCTCGCCAAACCGCATGTAACAACAACGAATAAATAAAATTCTGCTCATATTTTTGCGCTCAGCCTGTGTCTGTTTGGAGTCAATATTCCAGAGAGATGAGGGCTTCTTGTGTTTGAAAGTTCGCTAAAATAAGTTAGAAAAACGTATTCCGATAGAGACTTAAATTTTCTGTCCATTTTCTACTGCGCAAACTTTTCTTATGCAAGTTTGTATTTTTCCTTTGACTCTGACGACATTTTTTCTACCACTAATTCTGCTTCCATTTTAATGTCCGGCGGTGTTAAACACATTGAATTGGAGGATTCTTCACTTGAAGAACTAATTTTTCACAATTTATTTGGAACACAATAAGCAAAAAAAAATTGCAAGAGGAAAACCCACTTTTTTGTTGTTTTTTTAGGTTCCCTGTTGTCACACAGATCCAAATTCTTGAATAAAACCTTTTTGCACCACTTTTTTCTTTGACTGTTTTTGATACGAAACTCGACAAAAAGTGATTTTCATAGGTAATGGCTGGTCGCTAAAACACGACAGTAATAAATTTTCACAGGAAATTGCTGGCGCCTTTTCTGGCTCCTCCAAGTAGGCAACGTCGACTTTGCTCAAAGAAAGTTGTCAAAATAATGAACACATTACTAGCTTAGTTTGAGTAATAGTACATTGTTACACTACACAAGCAAGGGGCGTAAGAGAGCTACATATTTCGGAACAAGATCGAATTTGGCGCAGATCGCATAGAGCTCTAACGGATCGAGTGCCCCCGAGATATTTAGACTACCCTGAGGTAAACATTAACACAAATAAGAATAATTATGAAATACTTTAACTGAAATCTGTATTATTCTGAGATCTGGTATGCAGTGTAGATCCATATTCAGGTAACCTTCTGCAACATTCCAGTGGTTCCTTAGATATTTCTCATGGACTTTGCTGGAAAAATCTTTAAAATTAATATTCAAAGGAGCTGTGTCTGATTGTGCTGTATTCAGATTTTGAAAAACCTTGTACATCTTACCTGCCAGCGCCAATCAATCGACATGGCATAGAGCAGTAACCTCGCACGACATTGAACCCCTACTATTGCAACAATGACGAGTCGAATCCTACCGTATTACTCATTGCCACAATATCGCAACTCACTGGGAACAATACAAACATCGTATTATGAAATACTGGACATATTTTCAACAAAATCAGTCACAATTTTCATCTTTACTGCCCAAGACATAAGGCGCTGAATCTGAGCGAATTTATTCATCAGGGAATACTAATTTGTATCATCCTTGGAGTTGCGTGATAAGGTGTATTGTCGACTTGCGTTTTTTCACGTTGGTTTTATTTTATTACCAGTCGGTTGTTCTTTTTGCTCGCTATCAGCAGTGCGGTGGGCGCGTCGACTGAAAAGATGTCTTCGTAATCACGGCCGTTGATTGTGCTTGCACCTTTATCCATACATCGTTTTATTTTTAATGCAGTTGATTATCTTACCTCAATATCAGTGCTATCGTGGATACGTGCCTGACAGCGGCTTTTGCGGTTGTCGTAATTTTGGATTTGATTTTCTTTCAGCAAGGTTAGTTTCAATAATTCGCTGCAGTTTTAAGAGTTTCTTGTTCCAAGACCGCTATTCGTAGATATTGTTTCTCGGATAATTTGTGAATTATTTTTTCGCCCTTTCCGTATTGCACAGGTGATACTTTACTTAATTACAATATTTACAATGAACGAAGTTGGTCTTACATCGGACCGACCCATAAACCTGATTGTATTAATAAATTGCAGTGACATTTACTTTTCTTTCATATTGCATGGTCATGTCATATGTTCAGATGTGGTATGATATAACAGGTTCTTAATTTACAAAGTTCAGTGTCGTAAAATGAAACAAGGTCCATGTAAGTAATCTGAACTCCAGTTAAACTTGTGTGGAGTTATGTCTAATATTCAGCTGTTTAATAAAATTTTCCTTTGCAGTTTTATTTTCGGCTGAGTTTGTTACCGAAAAGAAAAGTAGATGTTTTTTTATCCGTTCTGATTCATACAGCATCATAAAATTAAATATCATAGCGTTGACCGCGTCGTCGGTCGAGTTCATTGTTTCTTTAAACAATAATGTTTTTTTTCAATCGTTTAGTCATAATCTGTAATTACACGTGTATTCGATATTATTACTTATTATCTGACTTCGAAAAACAGGGGAGGTTCTCAATTCGATAATATCTTTATGTTTTTTATTAATGTATGGTTATGTTTATTTATTTATTTATTTATTTATTTATTAAGGTCTATACAACAGGTATACAACATTACATATAACTTAGATATTTTCAGATTAATTCTAGTTGTAAACCCACTACGTATACACACAGGATATATTAAAGTTGGAGTAAACATGAAGTTCAAAAATGAAAGATAATGTAAACAATAATTATGACTTATTATCAGTGATCGGAGTAGGCAGAGCTATTTTATGTACTTGCCATATGTAAGAATAATATGGATACTCCCCGAATCTCGGGATTTGAATTGAATTCTAGTGGTGCAGAAAGAGACAAAAACAGGTGGGTCACTCTTGTTTTCGTTTCGTTTCGAGGAACACCCCGCTATTGTTTTTGTTTGGCGATATCACGACGAGTTTCAACAAAGCGGCAACGTCGCACGTTAGTAAAAAAGTTTGGCAACGTGTTGCTGATATAAAATTTACAATGTCGCTCATGCGCTTATTGCCTTACATAAACCATGTTTTATACTTATTGATAAAAACAATTATATTTATTAAAACCCCGGAGTATCAGTCCCAATACCATGGATTATCCATAATAATATCAATGTTTGCGGTCAATGAACCTAAATAGCTCTGCCTACTCCGATCACTGCTTATTATAAGATTCGTCTCAAATGGTATTTTAGTAAGCCTGGTCTCGAGTTGAATATGTCAATCTCGTCGTCGACCAAGCTTAAGTCGTTTACCGTATGACACATTCTAAGGATGGGCCCGTTGGACTCTGTGTTTGTTTTACAGACTGGGATGTAAAATATTTTCTTTTTCGTGCGCGTATTTAGGCAATGCGTGTTTATATTTATTGATGACAGTAGGGGAGTGTCGATTTTGCAGTGAAGAATTTTATGCAGATATGTCACCTCACAAATCTTACGCCTTTTAGCCAGGGTGTCTATGCAGAAATGCTCAAGTTTAGCCTCGTAGCCAGCAAGTTTGCGCCTAAGCCCGTGTCGTCCTGCTGCAGCTCTAAGAATGATCTGCTGTATGCGCTCTATTCTCTCCTCGTGTACTGCATATTGAGGAGTCCAGATTAAGGAGCCATACTCGACCTGACTTCTAACGAGACTTAGGTATAGGGCGATTAGGCTCTCTGGTTTTTTAAATCCCTTAGTGATACGTAGAATGAAACCATTAAGTTTATTGCATTTCGAAGCAAGAAAGTTATAGTGATTTCTAAACGTTAATTTGCTGTCGAATATTACTCCAAGGTCTCTCATAGAATCCTTTGGTTGTAAAATAATGTCGTCTAACTTGTAGGTAAACGAGATGTTATTTTTTTTTTGGAGAATGTGATTAGGAAGCATTTAGATACGTTGAGGAACATGAGGTTTGATGTGCACCATTGGGACAATGTATCGAGATCACGTTGTAGGGATACGCAGTCGTCTATTGTGTTAATGATTTTGAAGATTTTAAGGTCGTCAGCATAGAGTAGACAGTTACTTTGCAAGAGATCTACAAGATCATTAATGAATATGATAAACAACAGGGGACCCAAGTGCGAGCCTTTATGTTGTTTAACTGACCGTTTTGGAAAATTCTTTCTTTGGTCCCATTCACATCGTCAGGCTCTGATAATGGGGTCCTGGAGAAATTAAGGGAACTCTTCAAATATTATAAACATGTCTGGCTGACATAATGTCTATAGCGATTTTTGTAGTAACTCGTGCATTCTCGGGAAGCAACATTTTGTATAGTGGAACTGACCAACCACAGGAGGTCAACGGAACTACTACTTATACGATGTATATTATGGTTCCTGATGAAATAGGGTTTGATTGAAGTCGTTTTTATGTTTTACTTCTTGTTTAAGTATTCTCTTTTTAACTTTGTTATAACTTTCGATGCTATAATATTTTTAGCACCATCACATTTGTTACAGTATGATACAATATCTGTGATAATAATATATTACTTTACTTTACTTATTTTGTTTACTATTGCAACTAACAAGGCCATGGCTTTGGGCGGAAAGCCAACATTTCTTATAAGATTTCTGGCTTCAGTTTCTCATGTACTATGTGCTACCAAAATCTTAAGCATCATTAGAATTGCGCATACCTTACTCTCAATTAACATCGTCCTAATTTGTATAGGTACATTATTTTAGTCAAGTCAGTTATACATTTACTTAGAACTTTTTTTTAGTTATGTTGAACACACATGTGTGCATCAAATCTTGGAACTCTATCTAAACTGGTACCTTCAGTTAAATGTAACGAGTCAGCTGTAATAAGAAGAAACTTTACAAATATTCCCCGCCTTGTCTTCAAGCGTACCTATACCTACCCTGGCACTGTAGAGGTCGGTCGACTAAATCTCGCTACTGATTACCTCAGACTATTCGTAGCACTCAAAACCTTACCGTTCTTCTAGGAGTACCTATCCGGTTGTCGATCTTCAATATTACAAATTGACCCCTAAAATTTATAAAACCTAACTGTCTCACCAGCCTCACCTCAGACCCGTTGGTACTGTCAATCGAATCGACAATAACCACTCTCGCGTTGTTCCCAGGCGTACCTACCCGGTTGGCGCTCTGCCAGCGAGCTGAACATGTTGGTGGGTACGAAGGTGAGCGGCGCGACCCCGCTGATCATCGCCTGCAGGCACGGTCACTACGACGTGGCAGAATACCTCATCGAGACCTGCAAGGCGGACATTGAGCTGCCTGGATCAGGTAAGCACCAGTTACAATTACAATGAATTGTCATTATCATCATCAATCGTGAAACAACTACAATATAGTTTCACGCCTTTTTCTATATGAGGTGGCAGAGGCATAATTTTGCCTACGTTTAGCAAGTTATTCAATACTGCTTTTTGCGTAATCGGAGAGCACCATGCAGAAGTTATAGAGACCAATCCCAGACTTGACCTAAGAACTCACTGAAAGCAGTAGGTAACCGGTATTTTAATGGCATTCATTATGAGATAGATGCAAACAAAACTAGTATACAGTCGCAACTTCTATTCGGGGTGGCGGCAGACGCACAGGGTTCGTAGTAAAGTCTAAAATATAAATTCGCGAGCTTAGCTGCAGCTGAAAATGATACTTCAACCAGTCATGTAGATACGAAGTAAATATAACGATGCAGTATAAATAATTCGGCAGAGGAGAGCTGCTTCACCCACTTCTATTTCTGTTATCGAAGATATAAACAGACGTATTCAGTGTAATGAACTTACTTGTCTACTTCAGAATGCTCTGGAAATTACAATAATTTTCTAACGATTGTAATTTGTCAGTGATCCCATAATTTCTATTGCAATAGCAATATTATCTCGGACATTGTATTGTCTCAGGTGATAATGAAATGTTGCGACTAACAACTTATTTGCGAGAGAGATGGTCAAGTCTCTTAGTGACCGATCGTAATTGGTTTCTCATTGCGTCAATGTCTTGGACGATTGCCATCCCAGCTTAGATCTTCAGAGACTTTTTGGCATTTGAAATAAAACGAATATAGGTACTTTGTGTTTTGCTAGGCAATAGTCGATAGATGGATGCAATTTTTGTTGTACCATCACACGATATTTAGTAATATAATTTATTTATATTTTATTTTTTACTTTAGCACATAGGCCTTCCCGTTTTGAGTTTTAAAATGTATCCTGTCCATCCTGGGTTTGCTGGAAGAAATCTCTTTTTAGAGATAAGCTTGCCTTTGTTCATGCCTTTTCTGTATTGTTTGTGTTTTTTTCTGATATGTGCAATAAATATATATACGAAATACGATATATTACTTACCTAGGTTTTTTTTAATGTTTCAATCGTGTCTTCGCTAAATAAAAGACTTAAGTAACGCTATTTATAAGTATACTATGTATTTTTCCTACTTAAAGGGTTTTTGGCATAACACTCGTATTTTTTTACCTTTTTTAACCTCCATTAAGAACGACACGGAGTGGGTATTAGGAGTCAAGAAATGTCCGGCTTTTCAGACTGTTATTGTTTCTCTTGACTAATGAAATAAATAATATCAAATGGTTGCGTGCGACATCGGAAGATTGCCAGGTTATTTTGAAAGAGAACGCTAATAATACAAAAAATATGATTTGTGTTGTATCTCATTTTGTTGGGCAAGCCCTGACAGCTAAAATACAGTCTGATTTTCCTGGACTGTTTCATCCATAGAATTTCAGTCAAGAAACTCGTCATTCAATCATCAAATCCTTGTGCAATATCCTTATTTGAAATCTATCCTCACTTTTACATCATTATCATTGTTTATAGGAAGGCTTGTGCCAAAATATATTAGGTCCCAACCCAAGAAATAGAACAACAGTTTCAGCCCTTAAATTAACCGACGAAACTAAATTATCGGTATGTTTATTGCAGTTACCTTCGACGGCGAGACGATAGAGGGCGCCCCGCCGCTATGGTGCGCCGCCGCCGCCGGCCATTTACCCCTGGTCAGGCTACTAGTAAAATCTGGTGCGAATGTGAACTCTACAACAAGGACACACAGCACACCGCTGCGCGCGGCCTGCTTCGATGGACACTTCGAGATTGTCAAGTTCCTGGTGGATAATGGAGCGGGTGAGTCTGCATTTTGTGTTCTTGAAGTACCTATGTGTGAGTCATCAAAAACTTAACTGTGAAATGAGAGCCAAGTTCGATACGAAGAATATGCGGAGATCTAAGAGCCTTGACAGATAAGGCGTTTTACGCGCGAGTGGAATTCGCGCGTAAAACGCCTTATCTGGCAAGGCTCTAAAGGTGCTTAGCAGTGGGCACAAACATGCTAAAGAAGAAAAATGTGTCTAATTCTGTAAATAATCTTAAAATATCAAAAATTATACTTTTTCTTGAAACATTGGAATTGGAAGTCAAAGGATATACTTTTATTTATTCATTCGGCCCTGACGATACAAACTCCGGTAATCCTATCAATGTATGGTAAAGCCACGTTTATTAACGTCACACCTATCCCTCTCTTTTCCAGACATAGAAATAGCAAACCGCCACGGCCACACATGCCTCATGATAGCATGCTACAAGGGCCACATTCGGATCGCCAAGTACCTCCTGTCCCTAAACGCTGATGTTAATAGAAAGAGTGTGAAGGGAAATACGGCTCTGCACGATTGCGCTGAGAGCGGCTCGCTGCACATACTGAAAATGCTGATCAATCATGGCGCAACTATGGACGTTGATTCGTACGGTGAGTGTCTTTTAGATAGGTTAAAGACAATCAGTTATTTTTAACCGACTTCAAAAAAGGAAGAGGTTATCAATTCGGTTGTATGTTCTTTTTTATTATTATTATTTTTAATGTGTGTTAGTTACCTCGAAACTGGTACTATTTATAAAACGATTTCAAAAATATATATTTTTTGTTTGAAAGGGTTACTCATAAGCTTGGTCCAATTTTTTTTTAAATCAGGAATCGGTCCAGTAGTTAGGTCACTATATGAAAATATCTGAAAAGTGTCTTACTTAACGTATTAAATTAAAGGTAAACAAAATCACGTATTGTTTCCTTTCTGTGAATGTGGGCTGACTGAAGGGACCGATATTCGTCTAAGTATATTGTGTAATATGTGTGGACTTAACAGCCAGGAACACAGATGTTGTAGGCTCGTCTTCGTGTTTTTAGACGACATTCGCAACGCAAGCAGAGAGGATCGAGTAATAAGATAAGGTCTCGAAGTCGGTTTTTTTAAGTTTTTAACTTTGTGAATTACTTTTATATATATTAAAGATGATACGTTAGTCACTGTCAGTGTCTCTGAGAATGTGCTGCAATATTTAGTGTTGCAAGTTCAACATGACAAGCAGTTTCTACAAATGTGAATAAATTCAAGGCGATATTTTTTGTTTGAAGCAGATCAGCTGCTATACTTTACTTTCGGCTAGGTTGAGCAGGTCCTTGAGCTCGTATTTTAGTGATGGTTAGAGGAAGATTTAGCGACTTTTACGGCACTTTTTGAGAGCTTCTAAATACAGTTTAATTAAAATACAGTATGGTCAAATTACACGGTGAAGCACTATTGGTCACACTATTCCCGCTTAACAAGGCCTTTTGTATTTAATTCAACCTCACTTAAACTCTTCTTAGCGGCTGTCAAAAATAACTGCAAGGTAAATGTCGTTGCAACTTTGTAGCCGGCAGCAACTGCCGGCGACGTGTCGCGTGAGCGTGTGATCGAGACAGCGAGTGCAGCTATTTTGCGAATGTACGAGACAGCGGTGGGGCCTATTGCTCTCGTTATTTGTCGTTCACTAGCCTCTGATTCTTGACTGGACTCATTCATTATCTCCTGCTGGCGCACAGCCTATGCATATCAAGTGAAGTTACGTTAGTTAAGACGGCGCCCTAGGCAAAACCAGCCTTTAGCAAAACACATCGCTCGGAATGATGAGTATTATTGCTGTACGTTTTTTCACTACCTTGTTTATCACGAGTGTCAGCGTGATTTCGCTTTCCCATAAACGTAATTTTATTTATTTTGCTCGATAGAAAAGTGTCTCGAAGTTGCCAGAAAAGCTGTCACAATATTTTATTTTACAATTTCGCACCGCATCTAAATTTGTGTTCTTGTTATTTATCTTATCGTTATAAAAATGGCTTATATGTTCTTCAGTTAGAACTGCTTAGCTTGGCTTTAACCTTTTTTATTATTTTTTAATTTCCTCTAAACATAAGTTAAGTATGAAATTCTAAGTTCTGATTGCCTAGGGCCCGCCCTTAATACAAAAGTTCTTACTTTTGCCGTTAGGGAGTATGAACGAGCTTAGATATGTCTCTGACTATCAGCCCAAGTGCAGGCGCAGGGGAAATGCACAAAGGCCCCGCTCTCGAGGGCCAGGTGCAAGCACATCATCCCCCTGGGTGAAGAAGAAGAAGAAGAAGAAGATCAGCCCAAGATGTCTATCCAATGTTCCAATATTCCAGGCATGACCCCCCTCCTAGCCGCGTCGGTGACCGGTCACACCCACATCGTAGAGCACCTGATCACATGCGGCCGAGCGCTCGTGTCGCGCGAGCAACGCATCGACGCGCTGGAGTTGCTCGGAGCAACGTACGTCGACAAGCGGCGGGACATGGTCGGCGCGCTGGCGATGTGGAAGCGAGCGATGGACGCGAGGTGATTGAGATATTGTCCTTTACCACAGGGTGCTCATCCCATACAAATTAGAATTAGTAACTCTTCGTAAAAAATGGGCGTGAGGAGTAACTATGCCTTCACCACCCCATGTAAAAGGCGTCACGCTCTGTAATATGTACATAATATATGTTTTTGTCAATGAATTTGCTAGTCTTGCATGTGCTTTAACATGGTATTCACTGTCATGGTCCTTTTTCGAACGTGTCTCACTAACTTGTGATCTTGGTCCTTCGAGCCGGATTCCTTTTCAAAATGGCGTGCCGCGTCGACACTGCGTCGCCCACTAAAGCCGGCTGCTCACCGCTGCAGGGGCAATTTAGGGTAAACTGGAGCCGCTTGATGAGTGTGAGTACCACACGCGCACACAGCAGGCGGCCCCAGCCTCCAAGGAACCCGGCTCGAAGGACCAGCAGCATAAGTTAGTGAGACAGTGGGGGCGATTTGTAAGGAAAATAAAAAGGCACTAAACTAAAAAGGCAACTAAAGCCTCTAAACGTCATGATGGCGTCATCTTAGTTGTTGATAACAACTAAAATGACGTCATTATGACTTTTAGAGGCTTTGATTGCCTTTATCTACTCTCATGTCATAAAGTTCGAATTACAAACTTGTAATTGAATTCATAATGACGTACTTTATAAACGCAATACAGTAATCAAATTAAAATTTTAATAATAACACTGCTTCTCGAACAAACCTAATGTTATTATTAAACTTTTTTTCCATAACGATACAGTTCTACTTTTTTTGGGAAAGGCAAGGGTCATGAAGCCATACAGCCAAGGTGTTTGGTAGTCTGTATCGTTGGAAAGTTTTTTTTAGCTATAGTTGACAGCCAAACAACCACTCAGTGTTTGCTATGTACTTGGAGGCAGGCAGGAAGATTCAAACAAAGAGGTTCATTGATCTGTGGTTTGATAATGTGGCCCATGCTCCACCCATGCGCTGTGATATGCTGGGTTTTGGCGGCAACAAAAAGTCAACGTGACGTGACAACGTTTTGTTGTGTGTAAGCACTGATTTATGTGGAAATATTGTTGTGTTTTAACTTTTATTTTTGTAGGAGAGTACTTAAGTATGAGAGTAGATAAAGTAGTGTATGAAACTGCACATAACTAGGTATTAAACTCACGTGGGATACTATTAAAAACCTCGCCTACGGCTCGGTTTCTAAACACCCACTCGTGTTTTAATACCCCTCGTTATGCAACAGTTTCATAAACTACTATTTTAGTTTAGTGCATTTTCCTTCCAAATAGCCCCCATCATCGCCCCCCAAATAGCCCCAATTAAAGCCTCTAAACGTCATAATGACGTCATTTTAGTTGTTATCAACAACTAAGATGACTTCATTATGACGTTTAGAGGCTTTAGTTGCGTTTTTTAGTTTAGTGGTTTTTCCTTCCAAATCGCCCCCAGTATAATACTGAACTGGCGTCCCTCCCCGCAGGTTCCCGGCGGACGGGTCGGAGCCGGTGCCGAAGCCAAAGGACGTGCCGCGGCTCGAGGCGTACGAGTGGGCGGCGGAGCCGGGCGACGCGGCGCAGCTGGACGAGCTGCTGGCGGACCCGGACGCGATTGCGCATGCAGGCGCTCGTCATACGCGAGCGGATACTAGGTGACGAGCGGAACGGAGCTAGGCGGTTTCACGCGAGTGCTGGACAGCAGCGAGCAGGCCCCCAGTTATACAAACGAATGCTTTGATCGCTATAGATCACGAATGCAGGGCTGAGAAGGGCGGATAGGAATTTTAGGTTAGAATGGGGAATTTAGGTTAAGGTGAAGGAATTAGGAACCTGGTGACTTCTTGGGCGGAGCTCCATAGCTGGCAATCGTTGTTGGCCGCTGGGCTGGATGATGAGGTCACAGGCAGACCCTTGGGTGGATATATGATCACTAAATGTTCTGGGGGCAGCGTTCACTTTCACTCGCGAATCGCGACCTGCCAGCTGGCGGTTTTTTGGCAGTGTCAGTGTCTACAGCGAGAGCGCGAAAATGTTTTGTTTGAAGCGCGCGCGGCGCGTCTCGGCACACCGTCGACAATTCAAAACAGGTTTTTTGCGCCCCGCTATTAGCCACTGGCACGCATTTCCGTACGAGACTCCCGGCCCTGCGGATGCGTTGTGACGATGTATGTTGTCGCGACAGGCCCCGCGCACCCCGACACGTCGTACTACGTGCGCTACCGCGGCGCCGTGTACGCGGACGCCGGCCGCTTCGGTCGCTGCCGCCAGCTGTGGCACCACGCGCTCGACATGCAGCGCGCCGTGCTGCCGCCGCTGTCGCCGCTCACACACAGCAGCCTCTACAGCTTCGCGGAGCTCTTCTCGTACATGCTGGCGGAGAGGACGCGCCCGCCCGTCAGAGGTACGTGTGTGTACGTGTGCGTGTCTGTGGCACCACGCGCTCGACATGCAGCGAGTGGCTGTTATGACTGTATGTGAGAAAGTGGTGCAAATGAAATTATACAAAAGATAATAATGTCTACGATGAACGTTTCGGCTTTCCAACTATCTTTTGGC
>CAUOQF010000217.1:0-41594 GCA_963457715.1 Argyresthia albistria | reverse complement strand
ATGCATTATCGCTGGGAATTAAGTATACACTACTTTTTACTCGTTTTCAGATAAAGGCCTGTGCCTCTTGGTGGGGAAATGAATGGGCTACATTTACATTTAATTTGGGAGCCAGAATTCGTGGATATCTAAAAGGACATTGATGGGGTTCTCATCAGAAGTGCCGCCTGCCTGTAAAAATACTCACACGCTAACAGATCGTTGCAAGACTATTTTAACATGTAATGCTGTACTCCGTGTCATTGAGGTACTATTACTACGTATAGAGACGCTTTCTCAAATACAAAACGTGGCAGAAATGTTACAAAAGTCAAGTTGAGGCGTCATTCCTAGTAGTATTCAAAATTCCGTGTACGTACGGGCGCCAGAGCGGTGATGTTGTAGTCGGTGGCGTACGCGCGTTGCTCCGCGGCGTCGTACCGCACCACGGCCACGTCGGCGCCCAACATCTGCGAGCGAGAGGACGAGCCGCTGACGCCGAACGCCATGTACTCCAAGTCGCCGATCTGCAGAGAGAAATTGTCACAAACACGTAAAAACACAAGAGCGGGGTTTCAGCGCAGTATCCTAGAGTAGTCCCGCGATTGTGCAAACTGGAAGAGATTTAGAAAGAACACGGTCAAGTCAAACCCCTCCACCGATCCACACAGAGCCATCGTGGTAGAGCATGGCATCATTTTATTCGTATCTAGGTAAAAGCGCACATTAATGGGCTACATTTATTTTATTTTGCGGGTAAAGCAGTTGTATAATGAAAACAAGCGAATGTAGACCATTCATGAAAGGCACCATAGTTGTCGCAAACGTAGATTCGTTTCAGAATTCGTTCTCAATGCACTATTATACTGGACACGAAGCCATTCTGCGTATAGCTGGCTCATAGGCTGCAGATGTATAGAGCATTATTACTCATAATGCCAGATACGTAAAATTCTAGAAGACTTAGAATAGTTTGTGCAGTTTCATACCTGCAGATGGTAAATGAACGATCAGATTGGGTACACACCTGCCCCGCCAGCTGGAAGGTGACCTGGTTGCCGAACACCTCCCAGCTGACCTGCAGTGTGCGATGCAGCTGTCGGCAGTTCGGCAGAGCAGACCTGCAATGCAAGTTGAGCATTTCTTAACGAGAATATAGAATTCAGGAAATGTGTAAAGTTGTCAGTCAATCTACCGAGCGGTATTCGCACGTCGAACATGATCGTGCGGGTGGAGCAACAAACAGCCGAGACGGGTACTGGATGGGTGTCCGTTCCTATGCGGCATTTGTTTCGGATGACACGTAGCTGGTAACGTCTGTTATCGATACTCGGTGGTAGTAGGTAGTATATGTATTGCTTGTTTCAATGAAGAAAGTTATCTAAAATGGCGTCCATCATTATCATCTATCGCTATGATCAAAAACAAATTACGACTCTTTTATTGTTTGATATGTCCAAAGCATTCGACTTTGTTGACCATGAAGTACTGCTGATTAAACTTGAACAATGCGGAATAAGAGGTCCATCACTGGCCTGGATCAAAACATACTTAAGGGACAGATCCCAATATGTAGAAACGACGAGGTTAGAAGGTAATGTTTTAAAAACATATAAATCACAACCTAGGTTTAATCAATATGGAGTGCCACAAGGCAGTGTCCTTGGTCCTCTCTTATTCCTTGTGTACATAAATGATCTCCCAGACCACATAAAACACAAATGTATATTATTCGCTGATGACATTTCAATAATAGTGACACAAAAAAATAATAATTTAAATAATCATATCTCGGACATTAATGAAACTGTGACAACCATTGTAAATTATTTAATCAATTCCAATTTAAAAGTAAATTTAACAAAAACTAATGTAATGAATTTCAATAAGAACATAAATAACAAATTATTAAGTATTAATCACAAAGGACAACAATTAGATAATGTAGACCATGCAACATTCTTAGGTATAATAATTGATAAGAATCTTAATTGGAAGGAACACACCAAGAAAGTCTGCAACAAATTAAATAGATTTGTATTTGTCTTGAGAAGGCTAAGTAAAATTGCATCAAGACAAACGGCGATATCGGCCTACTACGGATATATAGAATCAGTACTCAGATATGCCTTGATCATCTGGGGGAACGGTACCGACAAGCAAGCTGTCTTTATCGCTCAAAAAAAATGCATCCGGTCAATAGTTGGAGTACCGCAGCACGTATCATGCAAGCCATTGTTTCGAGAGTTAAAAATACTACCATTTCCCTGTCTATATATCATGGAAGTATCTACATTTGTTAAACTTAACACAAATCTATTTGCCAAGGCTAGTGATTTATATCCCAGAAATGCCAGAAATCCAGATAGGCTTGTTTTAAAACACTGTGCCAGAACAGCACTGTACCAAAATAATTGTGACGCAATGTGTATAGCGGTATACAATAAGATACCTCAGGATATCAAAAATCTTCCTGTTAATCTCTTTAAATCGAAACTACGAAAATGGCTATTAGAGAATTGTTTTTATTCACTTCAGGAATTCTTCACTTTTAAAACGGAATAATACAAATTAATAAACGTGTACATACTTATACTAAATATTTGCATGCTATTGACTAGCTGTTTAAGGAGCTCAATTAATTAATGTACCAAAATAATTACTGTACAATACCCTTTACATTGCAAATAAATTTCTTCTTCTTCTCATGCTTTCGCACTTGCACACCATCGCTGTCTCTACTCACACACCGACGTACTGCTTGCAAAACAAGTAATCAGTTTGAATTTTCACTTGTCTCATGTCTCGACGCGCTCGTTAACTTCCGAATTCTCGTTATAATGTTACTATTATGTGCATGTAGTGTGTTGAATCGTCATTTTTCTGTCCATTTAACACGATTTAGATATAGATCGACAGAAAAATTTCTGTAAGTGAATCGTATGACAGTAGCTATAGCGAGCTTTCAAAATTCCGGGTTTGGCTGCTTTGGCTTATCGACCGCGCCGAGAGCTGCCGCGCCGGTTACAGACAAAGCAGTTGTAGCGACGTATGTTGCTATATATAGAAGAGGTCCGTTGACTGCGTCCGCTGTGGAAAGTGATCCTTAAAAGGGAGATCTCCGCACCAGGTTGTGACACCTGGGGACCACTCTGGTCCGACACCTTATGCTCGGACGTTCTTTAGATAGTTTGCAACCGAAGAAACTTTGCTTCCGCGATGCAGGATCGATTGTCAGCTGTTTCGCATTTGTTCTGAGTTCTGTTTACTGCTATGACATCTGTCGTGACTTCCGCCAACTGCTGAGTTCCTTTTTTGCTGGCGCCATTCATCTTGTATGTCAGTATGTGGATCACCTGATAGGTGATGCCACACAGTATTTAAATTTTAAACTTTCGCTATAGCTATTAACAAGCAATTCGCTTGCAGAATTCGGTCTCAGCTGTCACTGCAAGTACATGACGCCATTTTTGATTAGTTTCTTCATTGAATCGGACAATAACAGAGGCTAGGCATACTTGTATGGATGCAGAGTCCCGCTCGCCGGCGGCACGTTGAGGTCCTCCGGCAGCAGCACGGAGGCGCGCGCGGCGCCGGCGCCGGCGTCCCACAGAGCGAGCCACTGCAGCCGCGCGGCCGTGGTGGCGCCGGGCAGGGACAGCCGCACGTCGGTGCCGTTGTAGGCGCCTAGCGGCTCCAGGCTAGGTGGTACATACGAGCACAAGTTTGTATATATTTATTGCACAGAACAGAAGAAACACAAAAAATACAGAGAATTATGCAAACTTGACTATAAAAAGATTTCTTGCAGCAAACACACGTCATACTCAACTTTCGAAGCGCCAAGCGAGATATAATAGCGCGAGGCACAACACTTGCCGAATACAGCGATTCTGTCCGCATATCGCATGGCAATAGCTATTATCATCATCATCATCATCAGCCTATTAGGAAACCCACTGTTGAGTATAGTCCACCTCATGTATATCTACGCTATTCAACCTGGTCCCGTGCAACCCGCGTTCATTGCTTCCCTGCTATCCTCGCTATGTCATCGCACCACCTGGCAGGCGGTCTGCCGACTGATCTTTGGCTTCCTCTTGGCCACCACTCGGTCACCGACCTGGTCCAACTGCCGTCTTCTCGCCTTGCCAAGTGTCCTGCCCACTTCCACCTGAGCCGTGTTATCCGCTTACCGATTAATTATTATTATAGCGTAGCGAAATATCTAAAGGTCCTGCGGGCAAGTAAAGGAACAAAACATTCGAGTTGCCTATCGTTCCAAGACAAAAGATTTGTTTGTTCATTAATCATTTGCCTAGGAATGATTAAACTTATTCGTAAGATTAGTATATTGAGCCAAATAGCCCAAGCTTTGCGACATAGCTACGAGGCTCTCCGCCGGTTTCTGAATTGAGAATTTCACTAATCTTACTTAAGTATCAATCTGTCTATGCAGATGTCACACAAAAGAACGGCACATCACGATACTGAAGTAGTTACTAACTTAGTGAATTTATCTATTGAGAAACCGGCCCGTTGCCCGGCAGTGGGTCGATTAGAGGGCTCCTTGTGATGGTGTTGCGGAGTACTCACTACCCGTAGTGGTCGGTGAGCTTGGTGCCCTTGGCGGAGGGCTGGGGCCCCACGCCCGCCGTGAAGTACACCTCGCCGCCGCCGCCGTCGAACCGGAACTCGGGGATGCTGCGGGTAGGACATAACACATCCTCATAGCGCCTACAGAGCCACCGCTTGTAGAGTCCGAAGCGGAACTGTCGAGCCGCCGCCGCCGCGTTAACAAGAGACCGGACGAAGCGGAACTAATGAAGCCACTATGAAAACGTCACTTCTGCTGTCATTTGTTGTAGTTTATTTCAGGTCAATGAAACTCTTTGCTGTTCAGTTGCCGCAGATGGTGGCGCCCCGCTCCATTCTCTTGTTAACGTGGTGCCACTGTATTGATGCTATGTACTATGAAACTTCATTTCGCTGACATTTTGTAAACATTGGTGTATGGTGTTCTGATCAGTTTGAGACTTGGAGTAGATGGTGATTGGTGGCGCTATCGCTTATTCTACAAATAGGACGGTGGCACTGTACACTTGACTGCATGACAAGAATGTTTGGCGATATGTGAACGTGAGGAATAAAATATGAATGAATTTTAATAATAATTATTATGTTGGCACCTAATGAATATTTTGTTTTAAGTATTTTTATCTTTTAATTAATTGAAACATTTTAATCGTATTTATTTTTATTGTATAATGATTTTGTCGTAATTTAAATTCTTATTATTTAACTGATTTAGCCCCGAAATAGGGGCCTGCAATGGGGTTAAATTTGTAATATGTATTTTTAAAATAAATAAATAAATGTCTAATGTGACGTCACACAAACATGTGTACATACTTCCAATGATATTGTGGCGCGTAAGTGACGTTTATAGGGGGGCGCCAGCTCTACGCAACTAAATGCAATCATCAACAATGTGTTGCTTCTTCCATTGGTCATCAAATGAACGTACATTTGATGTAAGTTCCAAAGATCTTTTGGCTGACAGTGACACCCTTATAGTTTCGACAAGCCTTTCTGTCTGTCTGTCTGTCTGTCTGCTGTCTGTCTGTCTGTCTGTCTGTCTGTCTGTCTGTCTGTCCGTCCGTCCGTCCGTCCGTCCGCTACCTAGCAACTTTATTCCAAACTATTAGGACTACACAGTTGAAACTTGGTATGTAGATATATTCTGTGAACTGCTTTGTGATTTTTATACAAAAAAATAATAATTAAGACAGACACCAATTTTTTTTTATGAAACCTATATGTGTGGGGTGGTGTCTATAGATAGATCTTTAAAAATGACGTTAAGGTTTCTAAAACCATTTTTCCTCAAAGTCAATCGTTAAACAGACAGACCCTCCAAAGTGGAAAAAATTGTGTGTTCCTCTCTAACTTTTAAAGTAAGAGTGAAAAATCTAAAAAAAATATATACATATGCTGTGTATCACTCAATACATTCTTTCAACGAAAATTTGTTTGAACAAAATATAATATGCAGTTTTTATAAGAATAAATCATTTATTAAAAACCGCAAAGATAACTTTGTCATTCATACAAACACTATGAAAAACAAAGTTACAAAACAAAAATCCAGTCTTATAAATAATTGCTAATACGGAATCCTTCATGGGCGAGTCCGACTCGCACTTGGCCACTTTTTTAAAGGTTCGTTGCATTTAGTTGCGTAGAACTGTGGTGCCCTCCTTTAATTAGTCAATCACGAGCCAAAAGTCACCGATCTTTTATCTGGTTGATGGCATCCGCTGAGAAAGATTTATCTGGTTGATAGCATCCGCTGAGAAAGATTTATCTGGTTGATAGCATCCGCTGAGAAAGATTTATCTGGTTGATAGCATCCGCTGAGAAAGATTTATCTGGTTGATAGCATCCGCTGAGAAAGATTTATCTGGTTGATAGCATTCGCTGAGAAAGATTTATCTGGTTGATAGCATCCGCTGAGAAAGATTTATCTGGTTGATAGCATCCGCTGAGAAAGATTTTTCGAATCCAAAACCCAAGTTTGCAAAGGAGGGTTCAAGGTTTTGAAGCTATTAGGAATCTAAAGTAAATTGGAATCATGAAAGTGAAAGTCTATAAAAACACTGGCTGTTATTACTACTGCACTAATAAAGTAAGAAAAAACCATATGTTGGGTATGTCAATAGTTGAATTAAAGACATTAAAAGATTTGCACAAGTGTCAGGTGTGTATGTGTGTATGTTTTTCTTTACCATGTAATCGCGACGGCAAACAAAGAAGCAAGCAAACTTATTTATTAGTAGTCTATTATTTTAATATTTATCGTTGTGCACATACGTAGGTCTACCTTTTATTAAATTATCCTCTCTATCCTAGGTTTGCTGGAAGAGATCTCTTATTAGAGATAAGCTCGCCTTTGTACATGTTTTTTCCAATGTTAAGTGTCTGTATTATGTTTTCTGTGCAATGAAGTAGTAATACATAAAGTTAAGTTAGGCAACGAACAGGCTTTGGACTTTTTTAACGTTTTTATAAAACTCAATTCATAATTTCTATAATGTACTACACAAGAATGACACACAGAAAACTTATAAGAGATAGACAATGTACAAAGGCGAGCTTATCTCTAAAAAGAGATTCTTTCCACCAAACCACTGAGAAAGGAAAAGGTAGATAAACAAACATTTATATAAGTAAACAAAAATATATTAAGAGAGACACCAAATTTTTTTTTCATGAAACCTATGTGTGTGGGGTGTCTATAGATAGATCTTTAATAATTGAAACAAAAAGTAAACTTTAGAAAAAACCGACTTCCACAAACCCTATTTGATTAGATTGAGTTTAATACTAACTGTAACCCCTTATCCCCCCCCCCCCTTGGGGAATTAATTTTGTCAAATCCTATATCAGTGCTACCCCACGCGACTAAGGAACCCCTGTACAAAGTTTCATGGCTCTAGGTCCACCGGTTTAGGCTATGCGTTACCTGCTCGGCCGTCAGCTACGCATTGTATTTGTACCTAGTATTGAGCAGATCTGGTGGCCATATGTGGTCTTCATCAGCAGTTCCGCATCACAATATTATGCTATGTGCATTTGCACGAGTTATTATGAAAAACACAAAAATCACTGTAGGTCTGCCTATAATATTTGAAGAGTTCTCTCGATTTCTCCAGGATCCCATCATCAGATCCTGACCTGGTGTCAATGGGACCACCCTTGAGGTATTACCTATACGCCGAAAAAAGATTTGTTCAAATCGGTTCATAATTGGCGGAGTTATCGCGTAACAAACATAGAAAAAAAAAGAAAAAAAACATACGGGTCGAATTGAGAACCTCCTCCTTTTTTTGAAGTCGGTTGAAAATGACGTTAAGGTTTCTAAAACCATTTTTCCTCAAAGTCAATCGTTAAACAGACAGACCCTTCCAAAGTGGAAAAAATTGTGTTATCTCTAAAAAGAGATTCTTTCCACCAAACCACTGGAAAAGGAAAAGGTAGATAAACAAACATTAAACATTTACATACAGGCACATACATTGCTTCTGGCCCCACACTAGGATAACCTGTGTCGTGAGAACCAGAAACAGGGTATCCTAGCGACATCACAAACATGTAAACATCCATGACCTGGGGTATTTTTTTGTCCCCAGCCTGGATTCGATAGTTGAGCAATTCCATTTTCAACCGACTTCAAAAAAGGAGGGGGCTTTTAATGAATTGAAATAATAATGGTTAATTTTGTACTGGCCTATATACCTAGGTACCATTAGAAAGATCTTTCGAAATACACCTAGAACCTTAAAATACCTCGAAAACCATACCCATATTGCAAAATTTAATTTGGCGCGGCGGCCATCTTGAAACGCAAAATGGCGACAGTAATAATTAGCCGTCGTTGGTGTGGTGGTGCTTATACAATGAACACAGTCAACCCGAGATTAGCTATGCTATAACCAGTCGTAGGAGTGGTGGTTACCATAGGTACATACATACCTATTTCCATAGGTACATACATACCTATTTCCATAGGTACATACATACCTATTTCTTTTTCTGCGAGGATGAAGAAGCTTGCGTTTATTATACACTTTTCAATTTCCTTCTCGCTATTTTTCCTGTAAGATTAACAATAACTTAAGCATTAAAAAACGCCCGCATAAAACCAGTCTTCCAATTTCATCACCAGGTCTCATCATCAGGTGAAATAAAGGTGAACGTAAGATCCAAGATTAGCGATAAAATTATTTACAAGATTGTTTTTTTTAATTTTACACGTTGATATGGATACACGGGTATAATTTATAAACACAGCAGAACGTAATGTACAACTAGGTAAGTAGGTATTTAATATTTTTATAACGTTTTTACAATTAATTCGTATTTTTCGTATTTTTTTTGTCTTTTATGTATAAATTACAAGTTGAATGAATAAATAAAATATTGAATGAAATACATAAAACATAGAAAGCACAATGTTTTACATATACTTGAAATATCTTACGATAATCAAATTGCAATGTAAAGTCATTCTATCAGTCAGTCAAGTCATTCTCATTGTCATGTTGTATTTATTGGTCACGTGACGAAAATTGCGCATATATTTTCTGCTCTAATTTAGCCTGCGCTGTACCCATACAATAGTACCCACAGTGCGGCACGGTTGCAGTGTGTGTGTAAATAATAATTAGCATACTAGAAAAATTGTAATAATAAACCAACTGTGCTAAGTATACCTAAGAGCCCTTACACACGACGTTTTTTTACGCTCGTTTGTATCGATACAAACGCAAGTTGAACGCTCAGCAAACGCAAGGAAGCCGGCACGTTTTAACCTTTACACACTATCCTTGCGTTTGTATCGATACAAACGCCGCGTCTCTCGAACGCAAATGGGACGCGCTGTAAACGCGCGCTTGTATCGCGTTTGTATAGCGCGCGTTGATTCGATCGGCGGCGCCGCTTTTGACCACAGTCGATGATGTCGCTTACGGCGCGTTTCTTTTGCGTTCAACTTGCGTTTGTATCGATACAAACGCGCGCTTACAGCGCGTTTCATTTGCGACAAAAAACGTGTAAAATCTGCCGAAACGCGATGAAAACGCGCAGAGGACGCGCGCATCAAAAACGCGCGTCGTCAGAGCGTAAAAAAACGTCGTGTGTAAGGGCCCTTATTAATTCAATTCAGTTTGAAGAATCGCGTGAGTCATTTGTCAACCTATAAGTTGTGCTGCTGGCGTGGAAGCAGCACAGTGCGCATTACAACTGAAGATCATGGAGTCCGGCGACACGTTCCCGTTCGAGATACAGGATGTCGAACCGAAACTGAATGCTGAGCTGATGGAGTATTTCACGGGTAAGCGCAGTAATAACATTTGTGATGAATATATATCAGTATGTATAATAGTAGTAGTTCTTCTGTATTTAGTATTTGTTCATTTATATTTTATTTAAACTTGTTATTGTGCACTGCCTACCCTTTCATTATATATTTTTCAACCGACTTCAAAAAAAGGAGGAGGTTCTCAATTCGACCCGTATGTTTGTTACGCGATTACTCCGCCAATTATGAACCGATTTGAACGAATCTTTTTTCGGCGTATAGGTAATACCTCAAGGGTGGTCCCATTGACACCAGGTCAGGATCTGATGATGGGATCCTGGAGAAATCGAGGGAACTCTTCAAATATTATAGGCAGACCTATAGTGATTTTTGTGTTTTTCATAATAACTCGTGCAAATGCACATGGTAAGCATAATATTGTGATGCGGAACTGCTGATGAAGACCACATATGGCCACCAGAACTGCTCAATACTAGGTACAAATACAATGCGTGGCTGATTGGCAGGCAATGCATATCCTAAACCGGTGGACCTAGAGTCATGAAACTTTGTACAGAGGTTCCTTAGGGTTTGTGGAAGTCGGTTTTTTCTAAAGTTTACTTTTTGTTTCAATTATTCCTTTCACGCCTGGTTTGCTGGAAGAGATCTCTTTTTAGAGATAAGCTCTTTTATTTTAATGTAACTTTTGCCAGAGGCAATTATATGATGATCGACTCCCTCGGGAGTAGAGTAAAAGAGCTGAATGCGCGCAGATACTAAACTGATTTTATTATTAGAAATACTTAGCTTATATATAAATCTGTACAAACTTACGTGGTAAAAATAGAAATACGTTATCTGTGAGGGTCGACAACTTATCTAAATAAAACGTGAAAATATGACTAACAATGTCGACCGGCACAAATACTCCCTCCCTCCCTACATTAAAAAGAGAAAATAAACCTTAAACGAAATCAATGTAACTATAAATAATGACACCCTAACGAAATCTTAAATAAACCTTATACACATTTAAATAATATAGGTAGTAAAAACTACAGGCTAGGCGAATTCTTCATAAGTTAAAAGAATATAGGAACAAATGCTAAAAAGAGAATGTACGCTATCAAACCCTACGTAAATTATCACAATATAATACACACACACACACAGGCTATAGGCGACACCTACAAAAAATATTATGAGGAATATACTACACTAGTTAAAACCCGCCTAGGGTTAAAATTATTATTAGGAAAACAACATAATATTTACATACAGGGAAATTACATAACACATACACAATACTAAAATAAATTAGGATAAAAGGTAACAAACACTTGAAAACGGGGCTTCGCGGTTGGGAAAAACAGCTTTCATTGCGACACTGGACTGGGAGAGATCCGCAGGATAGCCTTCAGGAGTCAATGAGTTAACATCTTGTCATGCACGTCGTTGAAGTTGATTCGTCACTGTTTGTTTATAATTGCGACCATACCTAGACGAGGACGATTGAGCTGAATCAGCGTCAGCGTAAATCGGCGTAACCTTGGCTTGTAGGCAGTCGATGACTTCAATATGTGCTCTACACTCTGAGCGAAATTGTAGTTGTCGATTGGTGAAATTGTGTGCTTAAAAACCTTGGGATTTGGCAACATAAGGCACATCTTGTACACAAATCGTTTATATTTTGGTTCAGTGAATTATCTTCATGCGATGTTCTTCCTGGATGACTTATTTTGTGAATTGTATGGATAAATTGTTCGATATTCTGCAGGTGCGGTTTTCTATGTCTTCATGTCGCGTGAACTTGAAAAACTGCTTGCTGCGATGATATTTGCCGACGCGGTTTGTTGTTTCTGCTGGAGCGAGCTTCATTTTTGATGATTCTGTGGTCAGCTATATTACGGGTTCACTGTACTTGCTTACGCGCGGCAATTTATCGATCTTCTTGGGTTCGTTCTTGAAAACTAGCTGGCTGGAGTTCTGTTGAGTGGTTTGAAATGCTCAAACCATAGTCGGAGCTTGTCCTTCCAGAAATTTGCTTGGTCTTCCGAAGTGGCAGCACAGGGAACTTGCTTCACGGCTGAATCCATGCTGCTTTACCGAAGGTTGCTTGATGTTCAATCGTCGGGTCACCACTTTGCCGGAGGCAATTATATGATGATCGACTCCCTCGGGAGTAGAGTAAAAGAGCTGAATGCGCGCAGATACTAAACTGATTTTATTATTAGAAATACTTAGCTTATATATAAATCTGTACAAACTTACGTGGTTAAAATAGAAATACGTTATCTGTGAGGGTCGACAACTTATCTAAATAAAACGTGAAAATATGACTAACAATGTCGACCGGCACATAACTGTTTAAATTATCACTTTGACAGCCGAGCTTTTTGTAAGCCGTATTCCCCCGTACGACGGCAATTTTTGTCATTTGTGTATATTCGATATAAAAAGAACTAAAATAAATACACATTTAGCTCTTTCGTATGTGTTACAATAACTTAAGTTTTATTATGATAAAATAAATTAAAAGTAAAAAAACATTTTTAAACAAAGCTTTTATTTAATGCCCTAAAAAGAAGAAAATAAAATTTCAATTCAATCAAATGCGTCATTTTATTACATTACACAATTTATACGATATAAAAGCTTGTTGCGAGATTTACTTGTGTAGACTTAATTAGGTGGGTAGGCACCTATTTGCACAGACTTGGAGATAAATCCCGCAACAAGCTTTTATATCGTATAAATTGTGTAATGTAATAAAATGAGGCATTTGATTGAATTGAAATTTTATTTTCTTCTTTTTAGGGCATTAAATAAAAGCTTTGTTTAAAAATGTTTTTTTACTTTTAATTTATTTTTAACTTTTTAGTCTTTTATCATTACAGGACAAAACATCTAATCTAGAATTCGAGTGCTTGTCAAGACGAATCAAATGAGACCAAACACGATAGAATTGCGTCGTTTGGTAACAGAGTTCCCATGGCCACCTTCCGGCTCCAGCATCAGATCAGCACTATGTCATAAAAAATATTTTAGGACCAAAGTATTTGTTAAGACGAATCGAACGAGCCCAAGCAAGATGGTGTTGCGATGTTTTATGACAGAGTTCCCATGGCCACCTTCCGTCTCCATCATCAGATCAGCTCCAAGTCAGAAAAATATTGCATTGTCATCCAATTTACATACGTATGCAAAATTTTAGCACAATTGGATAGCGGGAAGTGGGTCAAATTCAAGCCGACATTTTTGACGCGAACCGTGATACCCACAAACAAACAAACAAACAAACAAACAAACAAACATACATACATACAGTGCAAGTTAAATAAAAGCTTTTAATAAAAATACTAATTTAGGATCTTTCTTTATTGTTTTTTTTTAAATGAAAATGACTTGTTTTGCACGTGCGTAAAAACTCTCCCTACGAAACCACTGCCGCGTGACTGCCAGCACGCTTGACCGGGTGACTCTATCGTCCACCCCTCAACCCCATCTCCCACCGCACGTAAATGTGTGTGACGCGCATGTGTGTGTAGCTTAAGAATGTAGATACGCAATGCAATAAACGCCGTTAATAACAGTGCGAAATATAGTTTAAAAAAACTAAATAACACGCTTTTAAAGAATATCGAACTAAAAAGTTAAAAATAATTTTTAAAATAAGCTTAAAACAATAATGAACGAAAAATACTAGTATTATTGTGAAAAAAGCGTGGGCGCTTTGTAACATATTTTTCGTATATCGAGCGAGCGCCCACGCTTTTTTCACAATAATACTAGTATTTTTCGTTCATTATTGTTTTAAGCTTATTTTGAAAATTATTTTTAACTTTTTAGTTCGATATTCTTTAAAAGCGTGTTTTTTAGTTTTTTTTAAATATATTTATTTTTTACTTTTTAGTTTAATGTTCTTTCTTAAGAAACGGCTATCATATATCTGTAAATGACCGACGTGCTGAAAACACCTGAAAAATGGAATGGAAAATTTTCATCTAATTATTGCATTGTCATCGGTCCTTGAGACGTGTGCAAAGTTTAAAGTTGATCAGACTTCTAGAAACCGGTGAAAATTAAGCGCAAAGATTCCGTTACATACATACATACATACAACCCAAGCTAATAAAAGCGTGTTAAAAATCAAGGACGGGCCGTCACGATATGGTGTCAAAGTGTTCTTGGGTGCAATAAAGAATTGTGATTGTGAATATAAAAAAATCGGCTAAGTGCGAGACGGACTCTCACACGGAGCGTTCCGCACCAATCGTATCAAAAAAGTAAAAAATATACGTTTCTTGTATGGGGATTGGGGACAACATTTTTTTTCAATATTTTGTGTAGGTATTTCAGTAATTTGTTGGTCGAGCGGCAACAGATGCACACATTCTGTAACATTTTCAACTTTCTGGCTATGACGGACAGAAGGACAGCGGAGGCTTAGTAATAGGGTCCCGTATGGCACCCTTCGGGTACGGAACCGTACAAACACAAGTATCTTTGATCTTAAGTCTTACAGCGATCTTTTGGCACTTGAGTGACGTTTGCTGGGGGACGCCAATTCTATGCAGCATAATCACAATAAGAAACTTGTCAAAAAATGTTAGTTCCACCTGTTACCGCAGGATAAAAGATAGTTGGAAAGCTGTACAGTCATCCAAAGATCTTTTGGGTGACGTTTGCAAGGCGGCGCATGCTTCACGCCGCAGCTCCACGCAACTCACCTGGTCCTTTCATTTCTCATTGGTCAATTTAGTTTCACCTGTCACCGCGCGTCAAAAGATCGTTGGAAAACTGTTATGATGACGTCGCTGTTTCTGGGTTCCACGCATAAAGTTAATTATAAGGTTCCGTTATACAGGCGTATCCAATGTAGGTGCTAGTATATAAACGTCTGTTTCATAATAATTCATAATTTATTCAGATAAAAATATGTTTGTTTGTTTGTGGCAGGCTTGCGCTCGGGCTTCGTGCAGGTGGGGCGGAGTCGCTACATGTTCCCGGAGCGCTACCGGGCCCACGCCGCCGCCATCTACAACACCCCGCTCCGGGACTCCGACGTACTGGTGATGAGCTGTCCACGCGCAGGTCAGTACCCTCACGGGCCTCTGATGGTAGACAAATTGGCGGGCGGTCAGCATACCCCACCTCCACCCAACAACGTCATTCCGACTTCGTGTCATAACGAGGCAAACGCGGGGCAGCTAGCCAACGGGTTATGACCGGCATACACCATCAAGCCTATCGTCAAATCGGCATGACGCTGCAGGCTTGATCGAATCTGCAGTTCGTCCATATACACCACAAACGATCAAATCGGCATGACGGCGTTCAGTTGAAGCCATGCCGTCAGACGTAAAATCGCCATGATCCACCAATACACGGTCAAATCGGCTTGATCAAATCGGCATGATCAAGCCTATTCGAAATTAGATTTTGCCGTCAAATCTAACTGTCAAGCCAAATCCACTCATACACACGGTCAAATCTAACTGATCAAATCAATCGTCATGCCGATTTGACGATAGGCTTGATGGTGTATGCCGGCCATAGAAATAATCCATGTAACCCGCTGCTATTTCTGTGCATCCCCCACATGCCTGGTCCGGCCACATTCTTCAATAATATGGTCTGCGGGTCCGGCCTTGTTAACAGCCGTCCACCTGTCCTAGTTCCGCCTCTCCCCATTCTGGGGCGCGGGGGGAAAAGTAGAAACCTCGCAAGTTACACACACAATTGGTGTGAGTTCGGCGCCGATGAATTGGCGGTCAACACAGCAGTGGACACAAACGAACCGAAGAAGAAGAACTGTACTATGTTGTTGAAACTCTTTACCGATATTGCAATCTATTATGAATCCAGCCTGCTGTATCCACTACTGTATGAATGTCCCCTCTCCCAGACTCTTGGATATACACGGAGAGTGCGTGAGGAATCTGCCTCTGGGTATCCACCAATCATCGCCTGCCCTACCTCATGGCCATGTGTCCTGCCTGCCTGGTCTGTCTCGTGGTGGGTGACATGCGATTAGCTTTGTATTTCTCGTGTTGCAGGGACGACGCTCACCCAGGAGCTCGTGTGGATGATAGCGAACGATCTGGATTACGAAACATCACAGAACGTTTCTTTGCGACAGCGATATAATTTTTTGGAGTGAGTATTTTTGCGTCTGACTCCAACCGTCACGGAATAACTTCAAGAAAGTACGATCTTAATAAAACACTTGTTACTACTTCGCAGGGCCTGCTTTATACTGCACCCTGTCATAAAGGAGAACACCGCGGCTGCGAGTGCCTCCCGCTCGCAGAATGGTATCTCATTTCAATGTCAATCGTCATAATACACCATCATAAATAGTAAAGTTATGTATTGGGCTGCCACGGGTTGGGCACTAGCTTTACTCCAAGTGAATTGGGTATGTTTGTAAAGGGAAGTATCTGGCTACACTTGCTATTGAAAACGATATTTAATATTTAAGTGAATCTCGCATTGCGAGGAAACCTCCATGAAAATGATTGCGCAAAATGAAACATTCATTAACTCAGTTAAGAGGCTAGCCCAGTTAGTGAAAGCAGTAGCAGTGCTACCCCCTAAGGTATTGATGAGGTGGGACGCCCGCTGAACACAGGCGGGTGATCGCTCCTCTATTGCGACTATTTCACCCAAGATAGATAGATGATGAGGTGGGACAATAAGGGAATAGGCGTGACTCTATTGAGAGGTTTCCAAGTTCGGGAAGTGAATCACCCGAGGTTGATACACGCATTGTTGTTTTTGCGTGTTGTACAGACGTGACCGCCGCGGCGGCCCCCGCGCCCCCGCCCAGCCACCTCGCTCGCCTGGCGGCGGCTCCCGCGCCCCGCTTCCTCAAGTCCCACCTGCCGCTGTCGCTGCAGCCACCGCGGGCGCAGGCCGGCGGCGCGCGCACAGTCTACGTAGCGCGCGACCCGCGCGACCTCGCCGTCTCGTTCTATCACCACACCAAGACGTGTGCGGTATACGGATACGTCGGAGATTTCAAGCGGTTTTGGAGCTACTTCATGAGGGGTTTGGGTGAGTTGCGATCGGTCACTGCTTATTAGTGAAGGCTTGTTCGCATTAGGCTAGTATTTTAGTCGAGTAGCGAGTAATTGACCGAGCGAGCGAAGCGTCTCCGTTTCAGGTTTGGGCAAAAATGCTTTCGTATGTCTGTCCGGTTGTTCTCCTCTACAGGTCGCATTTATGAACCGATTCTCGTGAAATTTTGTGAGCAGGTTGGAAAAATAAATAGAATTTTTTACTCGAGCCAGTTTTTAGATTTTTTTCAAAATGGCGGAGTTATGGGGTTTGAAAATGTAAAAAAAACCGATATAGCCCAATTGGCTTGACGGATTTTAACAAATGAGGTGTCGTTAGATTTGTGGAGATCGTGAGAGTGACACAGACCATATTATTTTAGTGAAAAGTCAATAGATTGTATTTCAAATCGCAAAATGTAGTTTACAAAGTTATTGGTGCGGCTACTTTCATACTCCAACTCCATGTACGTAACTAGGTACTTTCATAAGTCACATTTTGGTCAGTTATACACTCTGCTTTTCACTTCGATTCTATTGCATTCTTTCTTACTTTCATACTCTATGAGTCCATGTACGTAACCAGGTATAAAGTATTGATTTTATTTGTAATTAATGTGTTTTATAATTTTAATATGCTCCTAATGTTGATGTCCCAAATAAACAATTTTGGTAGATACCTACCGTAGACCGTAACCAGGTATGTATAAGTTTGTATTTATTGAAAGAAAATGCAGTCGGGGTATTTTTTGGCACCCCTAGATGGCGTTAGTTGTAGTCTGCCTCGCGCTATCGTTTGGTTTTCATCTCAGTATATATTTCCAACATGTAAATTTTGGTGAAAAGTTAAGTAGTGATCGTAAAATGTATGTAGTTGACAAAGTTTTGGTGCGGCTTCATTAATACTCCATGTATATAGGTAACCAAGTGCATTCATAAGTTTATATGTCAGCAGTTCAGCTTTCCTTCCACCAACAAGCTCGCGAGGTCTACAGCTCACAGAGCCACTAGTTTAGTAGCTAAACGTGTCTGAACAACACTAACAATTTAGTCGGGTAGATTAGTAACTACTTTTTGGCTACCAAATTACTCGCTACTCGACTAAAATACTAGCCTAATGCGAACCAGTCTTGAGTCTGTGGCGCAGCGGTTATGGCTGCCTGCCAAGCGAGAGGTCCCGGGTTCGATTCTTCTGGCTGGAGATACAGAAAAACTGACCCCAGGTCTTGGATGTTTACATGTTTGTGATGTCGCTGTCTCTGCTTCCTAAGACACAGGGTATCCACATGTGGGGCCAGCAAGAAGCAATGTATGTGCCTGTATGGAAATGTTCATGTTTATAAAATATAGTCAGACACGAGAGGCAGACCACCCGCCCGATACTTGGCAATAATGGGCGAAAATATAGTCAGACACGAGAGGCAGACCACCCGCCCGATACTGGGCAATAATGGGCGAAAATATAGTCAGACACGAGAGGCAGACCACCCGCCCGATACTGGGCAATAATGGGCGAAAATATAGTCAGACACGAGAGGCAGACCACCCGCCCGATACTGGGCAATAATGGGCGAAAATATAGTCAGACACGAGAGGCAGACCACCCGCCCGATACTGGGCAATAATGGGCGAAAATATAGTCAGACACGAGAGGCAGACCACCCGCCCGATACTGGGCAATAATGGGCGAAAATATAGTCAGACACGAGAGGCAGACCACCCGCCCGATACTGGGCAATAATGGGCGAAAATATAGTCAGACACGAGAGGCAGACCACCCGCCCGATACTGGGCAATAATGGGCGAAAATATAGTCAGACACGAGAGGCAGACCACCCGCCCGATACTGGGCAATAATGGGCGAAAATATAGTCAGACACGAGAGGCAGACCACCCGCCCGATACTGGGCAATAATGGGCGAAAATATAGTCAGACACGAGAGGCAGACCACCCGCCCGATACTGGGCAATAATGGGCGAAAATATAGTCAGACACGAGAGGCAGACCACCCGCCCGATACTGGGCAATAATGGGCGAAAATATAGTCAGACACGAGAGGCAGACCACCCGCCCGATACTGGGCAATAATGGGCGAAAATATAGTCAGACACGAGAGGCAGACCACCCGCCCGATACTGGGCAATAATGGGCGAAAATATAGTCAGACACGAGAGGCAGACCACCCGCCCGATACTGGGCAATAATGGGCGAAAATCACAATAGATGGCGTAATGATGAAGTCACCTTTATTTTATTAAACAGTGGGTGCCGGAAGCTGGATAGATAGATACCTATAATAGTAGGTACGTACATTACCATCACGCAGTTATCGCACGCCCACAATATTCGTGCACCTAGAGTGAGTTATGACGACGTTTATTTCTCGTTTCCAGTTTCTAATACTCCGATATTTCTCGTTTCCAGTTTCTAATACTCCGATATTTCTCGTTTCCAGTTGCTAATACTCCGATATTTCTCGTTTCCAGTTTCTAATACTCCGATATTTCTCGTTTCCAGTTGCTAATACTCCGATATGGCCACACTTGAAGGAGGCTTGGGAGATGAGAAACCATCCGAACATGCTGTTTCTCTTCTATGAGGATCTCATGAAGGTACACGATAATTCATTTAAGGTTTATACTTTTACTCAAAAATAAGATTAGCTTAATTATGTCATCTTTTAATTGATACCTCTAACTAAAATAAAGGATTGACACTCAGAACAATAAGTAAGTTTAACCATAACTTAAAAAAAGTCGATAGGTATTCAAGATAACCAGAGACAATAGGCTTGTGTGTGGTCTAGGAACTGTCAAAACTGTACTTTTGTTCCTGTGTTCTATGAAATAGTACTACGTGACGTCATGTGGCGTGTGGCATCATATGCTGTCTTTTTTAAGAGGAATTGACATTATATTCATATTCATATTCTTTATTGCACAGTAACTTAATAATAAAACTTAAATAACATAATAGTGCGCAAAGGCGAGCTTATCTCTTCTTAAGAGAGATTTCTACCAGCAAACCTAGGCAGGACAGGAAAGAAGGTGCTGAGAGGATAGTCCTAGTGCACAAAGATAAAAATAAACTGAATAAAACTACACTTGCTATAAAATAATACTTAGGTAGATATCTACAACCTAAAACATAGATAATACAATAAATAAAGTAATACATAGTATAAATAAGAATTATTTATTACAACTGCTGGAAATATACAATTCTATACATAGCCATTTTGTGCATAATGCTTCAACTTCAGCAAGCACAAACCAACTACATTTGATCGGTCGGAACGTCGACATTGATCCGCATATGTGTTGCAGGACATGCCATCCGTGATCGGGCGCGTGTCGCGCTTCCTCGACAAGAGTGTCTCGGCGGCGCAGGCGGCGCGGCTGTGCCAGCACCTCAGCATCGACAACTTCCGCAACTCGCGCTCGCTCAACTACGAGGAGGCGGCCGAATACTTCGTGGGGGACGACAATCCGCATATTAGGAACGGTGAGTCGAGAGAGAGGGGGCAGAGTACTAAATGCAAAATGGACCCCTAATTTATCACTGGAACCCAAAAATACCTCGAAAACCAAACCAAACTGCAAAATAGAAATTTGGCGCAGCAGCCATCTTGAAATGCAAAATGGACCCCTAACTCGTCACTAGAAACCAAAAATACCTCGAAATTTTGCAATATGGGTATGATTTTCGAGTCGAAAATCCTACCCATATTGCAAAATAATAATTTTGGGGCAGAGCCGAGCGAAGGATTCTAGAGTTGAATCCCGAGTGTAATAAGCTTAGACAATTCCTCCGAGGTAATGTGCGTCCCTCATATATGGCCAGTCCGACCTCCTTTTTTGCTGCCGTCCGCCTGTCCTCTTCACGCCCCTCCCCATTCTAGGGCGCGGGGGGGAAAGTAGGAAACGGTTTACCCTTCTGCTGAAGTGTCACACGCAAAAACGGCGTAAGCTCTCGTGAACTTGATATTTGTCATTTATCTCAAGCGCAATATACGATGAGAGAAAACACCGCATCGTGAGGGAATCATTCATATATCCATACTTGCAGCGATAAGCTCGCCCACAAAGAGAGAAATGGGCTAGAAGTATGCATAACTACACCTTTATTATGTGTAACGGCTGTCTATTGGCCGATTTTAACAACAATCCCTAACTATTCTATTCTTCTTTAAGGGGGTCAAAGCGCCTTCACGTGGCCCACATGTGCGGGGCCTTTGTGCATTTCCCTTATCATTCCCGCTCATTTAGTTCAGCCATCCCAACAAGCACAAGCTGGAGCTGGAGGCCTGGGTGTTCAAGGAGCTCATGGGTCGTTGTGGGTTCTCCCGGAATAGCCATCCTGGTTTAAATTGTGGATGGACATGCCAGCAACATCTGCTCGACTGTCAATCCTTATATTTTAGGGGACACTTTATTTTTCAGGGGCCACCTATCAGGTTGTTCTTCTGCTTTGACCTAAGTGTAAGGTTGACCTAGGCTTCTAGGATACCCCCTAAATGAGGCCAGCCTCCGAAACAATCGCTAGACAGCTTAGAAAAAGAGCTGTG
Organism: Argyresthia albistria; assembly: GCA_963457715.1. Lineage (NCBI taxonomy): Eukaryota > Metazoa > Arthropoda > Insecta > Lepidoptera > Argyresthiidae > Argyresthia > Argyresthia albistria. The sequence continues at coordinate 20,124 of CAUOQF010000217.1, read as the reverse complement.
TCGCTTAACTGTTGGTGAAATCAGGTAAAATGTTTGTGGGCAGGCGGCAGCGGCGGCTGGCGCGACTACTTCGACGAGGAGATGAGTGCGGAAGCTGAAGCCTGGATCGCGGACAACCTCCGAGACACGGACCTGCGGTTCCCGCACGTCACTTCATGCTAACTCACTCACCACAATATTGGACAACACTTGGAGAGTTGGAGTTTTGATAACATCTAATTTAGTTAATTGGGCAGGCAGGTGGAAACGAGTGTAAGCATAGGAACGGAAAAACTAGACCTCGTTGAAGAAACAATTTTCCTTGGAATCACTATAGACTCGAAACTTCAATGGGGTCCTCATGTAACTAGTCTCTCACGAAGACTTAACTCAGCTGCTTATGCGGTCAGGCAAATCAGACACATCACAGATGTAGGAACTGCCAGATTGGTTTACTTTAGTTATTTTATGTCTTACGGAATACTGCTTTGGGGGAGAGCGGCAGATATAAACACAATATTTGTCTTACAAAAAGGGGCCATTCGGGCTATCTATCAACTAGATGCTAGGCAATCACTAAGGGCCAAATTCAAAAATATCAATATACTAAGACTTACTGTTACCTGTCAATACATTTATGAAAATATCATGTATACCAGAAAAAACATAGGTTTATCATAGTATTAGCACTAGAAATAGAAATAAGATTGCTATGCCCGCGTTCAGACTCAGTAAGGTTGCTCGGGTTGCTCACTCTTTTATGGGAGTATGTGTTAGTTTTTATAATAAAATACCTAATGAAGCAACGGACCTACCAGAAAGGAGGTTCAAAAACTATGTCAAAAACGGCCTATTGAAGAAGTCTTATTACAGTGTAAAAGAATATTTAGATGACAAAACTGCATGGTCTTTACCATCTCAGCGCACAGAAATCCAAAGAGGGACGATGGACTGAGTCAATACGTCTCCCCTCGGTGTATTTCCTTAGACTTAAGTAGAAATACATAACATTGTATTTTTAAGGTTCTGATATTTTAAAAGAGGTACGGGGGAGTTTCTTGCCCTTCTTTGCTCCATCCCTAAGCCCACAACTTCCGAACGGGCGGTAGTAAACAAAAATATTAATATTATATTGACGTTGACTAAGTAATATATGTATGATTTTATGGTCAATAAAAATTTTGAACTGAACTGAACTGGGTATCTAGTTGCAGTTAAAAGCATTTGATAGCTTTGTTTGCTACCTAATTTCGTATTTTGTATTTCCGCATATAGGATTAAATGAAGCAAAAATAAAAGTTGTTTCTTTGTTTCCTTCAAACCGTTAGTCTGATTCAAAGCTAGAAACCAACTGCCTGCAGTCTTTTGTACACACAGCCAAGGACACTCTTTACGTCCGGCTGTGAATTATGCACCAGAAACAAACCAAGCACGGCGAGCACCCTGCCGGCACGACTACACCACGGTTGTACTCACAGCACGATCTTGGGATAGGTAAAACAAAGCTCATGGATGGATGGAATGAAAATAAATGCTATGGTGATGTTGATACATTTGATAGATTAGAATCCCCCTGCACGCATGACTACAAGGATAATAATATACTCACAGCACGGTCTTGGCATCAAGAAAGGTCACCGGGCCGGAACTGATCCCCTGCGCGCCCGCCACAGTAGGCGCCGCCGCGAGCGTGCCCACACTGCGCGCGCGCGGCGGGTCGAACTCGTCCGGGACGAGCGCGTCTGCGAACACGTTCTGTGTGGCCACGTCGAACACGCACAGCCACGCGAGGCGGGACACGCGCTTGCCGGCCGGCAAGTGCAGGCGCACCTCGGCGTTGTAGTAGCGCTCGAGGATGTTTGTTCTGGAGGGCACACAAATAACACAGATAGTGTTTTATTGATATGGCTTCTTGGTTGGTTTGACACGGTAATGCCAATTCTTCGTGACGTTTATGTTTGGATTTGAGTACTTATGCATGAGTTTGTTGGCCCAGAGAGGGAAATGAATTTTCGTCCATAATAATAATAATAATAATGAATTGCTGGCTTTCTTTTCCTCACTATCCTCTTTGCCGGATGTTGCTGGGTGAATGTTTCTCACTATCCTCTTTGCCGGATGTTGCTGGGTGAATGTTTCTCACTATCCTCTTTGCCGGATGTTGCTGGGTGAATGTTTCTCACTATCCTCTTTGCCGGATGTTGCTGGGTGAATGTTTCGTTTTTGCAGTTTTCTTTTGAAAACTTTAAATAAAATTATAAGAGTAGAGCCATAGATTAAAGAATAGAATCCTTGCCTTCCCACTTACTTGTTGTGCTCATCGGGCACTATGAACCCCTGTGAGCCGGGCCGGCCAGAGTCTCCGGCCCAGAAGAAGGTGTCGTCCCCCGTGCCGTCGTAGTTGAAGTTCACCAGCAAGACCGTCCACTCGTCTACTGCATACACATCTCCTGACACCTGAAATTGACATATGGCATAATGACTGTTACAAGTAGACAATGCCAGGATTGTAGCAATTAAAGGTCTCTAGTGGTCAGAGTGTTGATAACTGTGGCAATCAGAACACAATTTCAAATATAGCATTATAGCTAGTTTTGCTGGCACTCTGATTTTGGTATCATAAATATATGCAAAGTGGGTGATGTTCTTTATAATAAGGACAAAAACTTGTTAATTAGCAAGATATAAATACTAGGGATGCACCGACTGTTCGCCGACCAGTCGGTTAAGCCGACTAGTCGGCCATATTTGCAGTCGGCGACTGGTCGGCGAACAGTCGGCCAAAACTGCCGACGGATTAGGGTAACTGAAATACGTATTTATTTTAACTGTTATGTAATCGTTTATTAGTTTGTACCATATTAAAGATATTCCACTTCTAAGATACTCTTCTTACGAGATCAGATCAGTCATAAAATTATACACGTATAAAAGTAATCAACAGTCAAACGCTAGATCTAAGCTGGCCTCTATGCTCTTAGGCTTAATCATAACGAATTTAATCAGTCTTATAAGTTTCGATTAGGAGTCTGAAAGATCTTATCTACTAAAACATTATATAAAGAAAAAACTATTTGTAATATTCAATAGAGGGAGATTGTGATGCAAAAAAGCGAGTGTTTCTGCCCTATCTGGCAAAAGTTCTTCTTGACATGATGATAAAATTACACTATACACCTGTGAAACTGTCTTTTGTTTATTATTTAACACTACTTTGAACTGTTTTACTTTATATTTATTATTTATCTTTTAAAAACACGCAGTTCAGCCGGTCCGTGCGTAAACAATAACAACATCAACAAAAAATCATGTCGCGACGTGATCACGAGCGTTGCCGAGGTCACCCCAACTCCCCCGAAAACAATGTCGGCCCGGCCGACATGTCGGCCGACATGTCGGCTAATTGTAGCCGACTGGTCGGCCTGTCGGCCAGTCGGCCAAAGTCACAGTCGGCCCATCTCTAATAAATACTACTCAGTAAACTGTTGTGGTTATGCTGCACATTATTTTAAATGCATTAGCTGAACAAATTATATGCAAAACAAGAATGTTCTAATTAGGTACCCATTTCAAAGCTTGTTGAGCAATTTTTAAGTAGTTAAGGTTAGGTATTTTTAAGTATAAACTTGTTTAGGTTACCTGGTGGTGATAGGAGTTAAATTTTCCAATAAGCTTGCCCCTGTACGGCTCATCTTCGTCCTGTGAGGAGCAATCTGGAACCAGATACGGCAGATTTTGAAGAAATCACTAGTTGCACGGAAAGAGAAAGTTTAAACTTTGTATGAATCATATTGTGACGAATTCAGACTTACCTCTTGCAATTAGAACTAATAAAACTACACACAGATTCCACATGTTGAGTGGGGAGGTATGAAACTTAATGTTAATTGAAACTTTCTCTCAAGTAAAGGCCGTTCATTGTTCGATTTCAAGTTATTTTTGTAACCCGCTCGTGTTGTTTCCGTTTCACACTTGGCCTTTGCTTAGCTAGCTAGCTTATCTGTCACTTTGGCAGTATAACTTACTTGGAAAAGTAGTTCGTTCTCAATACCGACCTCGGTTCTTGCAAAAAATAATACTCTGATTCTATTGGACCAGACCACATTGACAAAAAATCTTGACCAATCGAGTGTTTTGTATATTAGTAGCGGATAAGTTGCAATAGGAAATAAACATTTCACAGTTTGATGTTGCCAGCATGAAAAAGTGTTTTTAATTTTGGTAGATTTTATGGCATCAAGTTTGAAATAAGCAAAATATAATTTCTACAGGGTGTAACAGAAAGGGGTGTACAAGCAGAAAGAGGGTTGTTAGGGACATCATTCTGAACTTCTTTCACTATGGGACTGACTTGATCAGAGCAACTTTATTTTTCACTGCACCATACAGGGGCCTGATGCTGCTTTGAGAAACGTACTTATATTGGATCGCTATCCCATCTAAAACACCCAAAATGGCGTCATTTGGTATGCTCCTAAAGAATCGCAAATAGATCGCAAATAGATTGCAAGCAAAGCGTATACGTGCGCAATATAAGTGCGTTTCTCAGAGCAGCATCAGGCCCCTGATCAATCAGCTGAGCGCTAGGCCCGAAATCTATGTACATACTGAGGTGGTACTGAGTTGATAAAAAGGTAAAATTTTAGAATCGTTCATCCTCAGTTGGGGGGTGGGGGTTGAGTGGTTGATCCCCCCAATATAGATTTTTTAGTGCGGAAATGTATACTTTTTAAGATATTAATTTTTGAAGTTTATTAAAATAGGAGGAATTTCACCCAAAGTGATCAGAAGAAATATCTCGTTATTTTCCTTATAAAATGAAAACCCAGGATTAGCCTAGGGGTCGCCTCGCTCCGCTCCGCTTCGCTCTAGCTCCCGGATCTGCTTTTAAGTGTGTACCTAACAAACCTATCTTTAGTTTTCAAACAGGAAGAAACTATAATTGATCCAAACGGTTTTCCCTATAAAATGTAGACCCCAGATTAGAAGTCGCACCCACCTCGACACCACTCTTTGTTACACCCTGTATAGTCCTTCAGAAACATACCATGTCTCTATACAAGGTACCCTGCTACTAGGTATAAATGAAACTAAGTTGGTAGTCAACTGAGCCTAAATCAAATCTATATAAAAGTGTCACGCCTTTTCTGCTTTTCCCATTCGATGGCAGAGGCAAAGTTGCGATCACACACGTCAGGGGATAGACCATCGCCGTAGCTTTGTAGAGTGAAGGTTTCTCTTTGGTATGCATGACCAAACCAGCATTCGATCCCGCGCGCATCTCAAGCTTTGTGCCCACACACAGTTTCCGACGTTCTGATAAAATTTTAATGGTAAAGTTGTTGTTGGATTCATTCGGAGTTTGCTATCAAACTTGTGCGGAAGCGCTCAGCAGCAGACGTATTAATTTCCTGGATCTTTGTTTGCGCTAGGAACAGGCAGGCGGCGGCGGCGGCGGCGGCGGCAACTTTCAACACAAACTTAAGTTACTTGTTTGTTTTTGTAGGTACTTACCTCAGATCAGACATCACAGAACGCTTAACTCTTTCAAAATGCAGTATCTAAGTATGTGTACACTACCTTTACCTACGGTACCTACCCCTAGAACTTGGAAAGCAGTAACAACTTTGCTATGAATTCGACTGTGTGGGAAACGGAACGGTCAGTAGGACTACCAATAGCGAACAGGCAGATGTCACGTCATCGCATGTGGCTCTGCCGGTCCGCGAATCAGAAAAGACTTCCGGTAGAATGGCTGCTCGTATCCGACGAGCCCCAGCTCGCTTTTGTGAATAAATCTATCTATAATCATCTTGTTGTTCTGTGAGTAAAATAAAGACCCTGAATCCTAAATTGGCGCCCAACGTGGGGCCACACAGTGAATAATAACTATCAGTGCCTGTGTGTTTCTTCGACCCACCAGAAGACAAAAACAACGATTGCTCATCATCATCACTGCAGAAGAATAAGATCTTCTGACTATAAAACGCACGCCGTTTTTGTTGACACCGCCCGGCGTTTTGTATCCGTCCGCCATATTTTTGTTGTCAAGTCGCGTCCTGCCTCGATTCCCACCCACGCCGCCCTATTCGAATTTTGTTTTGGTACAACATCCTCGTGTGATCGAAGACTTTGCCACGAGCGAGAACCAAAATGCCGCGAGCGAATACCCGACGACAATCGTCACCGGCGAGAGAGGAAGATGTAACCTTGACGCAGGATGCGTTGCATACTATACTGAGTACACTGCAACAAACGCAAGCTGATTTCTGTCAACAATTACTACAAAATGTGCGCTCATCAACGCCATATTCCACCAATACGGAATTGGCTGATTTCTCGGCTTGTACAGCCAGATTTTCCGGCGCTAGAACCGCCGATCTGGAATCTTTCATCGACAGCATCGAGGCATATAAAGAATGCCGTAATATCACAGACGCAAACGCAGTGCGTGGCATGACGATGCTGCTTACTGAACAAGCTGCTACTTGGTGGCGCGGTGTTCGAAAGGAGACGGTCACATGGGCCGAAGTTCTACGACGTCTACGAACTGCGTATGGCGCATTGAAGACCCCACACCAAGTCTATGTGGAGATTTTCGAGACAACACAAGCCGACAGTGAAAAAACTGAAATATTTGTTGCCAAGAAGAGGGCGTTGTTCGCCTTGCTGCCGGAGGGAGATCTGACAGAAAAGGTACAAATTTATATGATCTACGGATTGATAAACTTCAGACTAAAGAAGAGAATAACAAGAGAAACAATAACTTCTTTCGAAGTACTTCTAGAGAAGGCGCGTTCGGCGGAGGAAAATATGACAAAACCAACTGACACACGGAGGGGTACAGCCAGCACCTCTGGTACAACCCGTGCACCTCAGATTGCTGCGCCACAGCCACCGCCACCAGTACCAGCACCACGACGCTCGGCGCCACCTGTCACACCAAGACCAAGAAGTTATGGCACTGATTCAGGAGCCCAAGCAACAAACATTTCAGTTTTTTCACTGTCGGCTTGTGTTGTCTCGAAAATCTCCACATAGACTTGGTGTGGGGTCTTCAATGCGCCATACGCAGTTCGTAGACGTCGTAGAACTTCGGCCCATGTGACCGTCTCCTTTCGAACACCGCGCCACCAAGTAGCAGCTTGTTCAGTAAGCAGCATCGTCATGCCACGCACTGCGTTTACGTCTGTGATATTACGGCATTCTTTATATGCCTCGATGCTGTCGATGAAAGATTCCAGATCGGCGGTTCTAGCGCCGGAAAATCTGGCTGTACAAGCCGAGAAATCAGCCAATTCCGTATTGGTGGAATATGGCGTTGATGAGCGCACATTTTGTAGTAATTGTTGACAGAAATCAGCTTGCGTTTGTTGCAGTGTACTCAGTATAGTATGCAACGCATCCTGCGTCAAGGTTACATTTTCCTCTCTCGCCGGTGACGATTGTCGTCGGGTATTCGCTCGCGGCATTTTGGTTCTCGCTCGTGGCAAAGTCTTCGATCACACGAAGTGGGGGGTTTCATGTCCAGTATTGCTGACACTTTTTCTTCATCAGGGGAGATACCATCCTTCGTGATCACATGTCCAAGGTACTTAACTTCCTCTCGAGCAAAGAAACATTTCTTTCGGTTAGCTTGGAGGTTAAATAGTCGGAGTCTGTCAAAAACGAGCTGCAGATCTCCGAGATGGCTGCTGAAATTGCTGGAAAGGATCAGTATGTCATCAAGATATGCAATTATTGTTACATTCTGCAAGGAACTACCTGATCTCAGCCTATCACCCTGAGGCGAACCCCGCAGAGCGAAAGAATCGAGACATGAAAATCAAGATAGCTCAGCTGGTTGGAACACATCATTCGTCTTGGCCGAGTCACGTACCTACAGTACGGTTCTCAATGAACAACGCGGTATGCAAATCAACTGGACACTCCCCCGCGTACTTAACCTTCGCTCGGGAGATGAGATCTCCACTGGACGTGAGACACGACATACGAGCCGTCCTGGAGAAAGATAATTTTGTACCACAAATAACCCCGTACTTGCAAAAATTTCTTGTTTCTCTGGCAGATGTTCGAGAAAGGGTCGAAAAATTCCAAGATCGGTCCAAAACTGATGCAGACTCTGGAAGAAGGATCTCCCCACAGTATGAGACAGGTGATCTGGTCTTAGTCACGACACGCTTGCTAAGTAATGCCCAAAAAGGTTTCACTGCCAAAATGGCTCCGCGCCGCGACGGTCCCTATAGAATACACTCTAAGGTAAGCGCCACCACATATTTGGTCAGCAGTGCAGATAGTCCAGGAGTTATGTTGGGCAAGTATCATGTTAGTGACTTAACACCGTACCATGGGAGGGATGGGGTAACAGCCCCGGTAAACCCTTTAAGAAAAAGGGGTAGACCACGTAATAATAGCAAGGTCCTAGACCAGGCGCGAGGACGCCAGCCTGGCCTAGAGGGGGAGTATGTGTGGAAACGGAACGGTCAGTAGGACTACCAATAGCGAACAGGCAGATGTCACGTCATCGCATGTGGCTCTGCCGGTCCGCGAATCAGAAAAGACTTCCGGTAGAATGGCTGCTCGTATCCGACGAGCCCCAGCTCGCTTTTGTGAATAAATCTATCTATAATCATCTTGTTGTTCTGTGAGTAAAATAAAGACCCTGAATCCTAAAACTGTCATTTTATTGCATCTAAAGTTATTGCCTCCCACACCCTAACACAAGGCGAGGTATGAATAACTAATTACAAACCAAGGTCAACGAAGATTGCGGAAGTGAGAAGCGAATATTTCTCGGGAATAGGAACAATCTGAATCAACGAAACGCCAAAACGAAAATAAAAACTTATAAAAGGCGGGAAACCTCAAACCAAGAAAGGTGCTAATTTTCTGTTGGAAAAGTTTTAAATAGATTTTTAGTGTTAAAACCCTCGCATTCTGCGCTTTAGCGCGAAAATGGGCCGTCAAAAGCCCAAGAAACGAAAATCGGTCGAGCGGCGGCGGCGGCGGCGGCGGGCACCCGACATCCGATTCTGACTCTGACCCGGACCCCATAGACAATGAAAGGACCAAATAACTCACGTATAAAGCGAAATCATATTCACGCAAATAACCAGACAATCTTGGTAATGTTGAATACATATATTGTTTTTCTGGCCCATGAGGACGACAGACCTATTACCGAAGGAACTCGAATGGCAGTGTCCAGAAACACCCAATGGCACAGTATCAATGGTATAAAACATATGCGAACAATAAATAAATATAAAGTAGGCATGATATTTGACAATGCGAACAACGCCAGCATGTTCCTATCGAATAAAAAGTTTCTTGACGTGTTAAAACTGACAGCTTCGATACCGGCAGGCACCACAGAAGTTACTGGCGTTCTCACGAGAGTCCCAGTTGAAATGCCCAACTACAAAATATTTTCTCTGATCGACAGCAAGAGGAACATCATCCAAGTACGCCGTTTCATGCGCGGCATTAAGGCGGCAGACGGTCAGGTGAGTCTGGAGCCGACGCAGACGGTGGCGGTCACCTTCGCCTCCACTGAGCTGCCTGATTTCGTCTACCTGGACAGATGGCGACACGAGGTGAAAACTTACATACCCCCTATTAAACAATGCTTGAAGTGCCTAACATTTGGACACATTTCAAAGTTCTGCAAGAACTCTGTGAAGTGCTCGATCTGTTGAAATGTGTCCAAATCTTAGGCACTTCATGCCTAACATTTGGACACATTTCAAAGTTCTGCAAGAACTCTGTGAAGTGCTCGATCTGTTGAAATGTGTCCAAATCTTAGGCACTTCATGCCTAACATTTGGACACATTTCAAAGTTCTGCAAGAACTCTGTGAAGTGCTCGATCTGTGGAGAGGCCCATTCCTTTATAGACTGCACTGTGAACTCAGAAAATGAAAAATGCTGTAATTGCCAAGGGAATTATGTTACAATATCTTCACAGTGTCCAATCAAAAAACAAAAAATGACTGAAGCACAAATTAAGGCCAAGACAGTACCGTACGCGGAATTATTTAATGAAAAATCATTCCCCCACCTGAATCCTCAAAAATCATTCACATCACATCTCTTCTCTCATGGTACAGACTATCGTCAAAATAATGTGACTCAATAAAAACAATGAAACCATTACTTCAAACAGCATAAAATCTATTATAAAGGAAACATTTACATACTGACAATAAAAAACAATTTACAAATTGATAATATAAGCACAATAAACATAGTACAATGGAACGCACAAAGCATATTATGTAATAAACATATTTTTTACAAATTCCTAATTGACAATAATATACATATTGCAATAGTTTCAGAAACTTGGCTACGGCCTGGAACAAAAAAATAATTTTAAAGGATACTCAATAGAAAGAAACGACACAGGAAACTTGCATAATGGCGTAGCCATTCTAGTACATAAGAAAATTTCTTATAATAAAATTCAAACATACTCTGGTAACGCTCTACAAAATATCTGTGTTAGGATTAAAACTTGCAATAACAAAGAAATAAGTATAGTTAGTATGTATTGCCCATCTAGTTCTATACCAAAATTTGATAGTAATAAATTAGATTCTTTGATATAAAGCATCCCAAAACCAATGGTTTTAGCTGGCGATTTTAATGCTCATCATACTGCTTGGGGCTGTTCTTATATAAAACCTCGTGGTCAACTTCTTGATGTGATTGATGATAATAATCTAGTATAGAATGAAGGTCAGGTGACAACAGTTGGAACGCATACTTGGTGTCCAAATGCACTTGATTTAACTATTGCTTCTCCATCACTATCGTTATGTAGTAATTGGTCAGTGCACGATGATCCATTAGGCAGCTACCATCCTTCATGTAATAACGAAAATCAATATTGTCAACACATGCCACAACAATCCGATCCTAATGGGTGATGAGCCATTCAAGTTTCCAAATCACCGGCTAGTTAACTGGAAGTGATACACAGAGTCAGTTGATAATTTGTTGCAAAACTTTCAGATAAATATTAACTCCCCTGAAGATACAATAAAGATTTTTTTTTCCATTTTACATGACAGTATTCTAAAAGCTTTACCTATAAGACCAAAGACCAATCCAGCAGTACTTCAAATAGAAAAAAGAAAAGGAACAGGCCTCCGCTTCCATGGTGGATCAGCAAATGTAATGAAGCAGTATTAAGATCAAAAGAAGCTTATATAACTTTTAAACATGATCTGTAGGATTAACAGAACAAAATTACATAAACTTTAAGAAACTTCAAGCTCAAAAAAAGCTTACCTTGAAAGTAGAATGTAGCAATAAGTAGTCGGGCTGATCTCTGCCAAAGCTTCAATAGAAACACGCCAATGTCTGTGATCTGGAATCACATGAAAAAGTTTAATAAAACTTTTCATTTTAATAGCAATACAAGAAACAATTTATGGGTTCCTGAATTCTTGGAAAAGTATACTCCTGATTTTGTGCAAAATAATGTTAACTTCTTTTCTGATAACTTCCAATCTACTACATCCAATTCTTTCCTTACAGACAGTTTCTCTTTGCAAGAATTAAAATCGGCCATAACATCTAGAAAAGATACTGCTTTTGGTTTGGATGGCATTCCTTATACTTTTATGAAAAAATTAAGCCCAAAGGGCATGGAAACATTATTAAACATTTTTAATTACTTTTGGGAACAAAATTACATACTTCCAGATTGGAAAATTGATTGCTCAATCCCTATTTTAAAACCAGAAAAGGAAAAAACAATCCTGATTCTTACCGTCCAATTGCTTTAACTTCTTGTGTCGGTAAAATTTATGAGCAGCTTCGCTTGGAATTCTTTGTTGAAAATAATCATATTCTGCCTTCCAATCAGTTCGGATTTCGTCGTGGCCATTGTGCACGAGAAAGTATATGTCATTTACAATTAGATATACAAAAAGCTCTCAAACAAGGCCAATCATTGGCTTGCATATTTTTTGACATCACAGGCGCTTTTTTAATGTAAGTAGATCATTCCATTTTGCAACATGAACTGTCATCTGTTGGTTTAATTTACCTGGGAAAATAATAAATTGGGTATTCAATTTTTTGCATGGTCGACAAGTCTATACAAAGCATCAAAACATGATATTTGTTTCTAGATTATCATTTAAGGGCACCTGTCAAGGTGTATATTAAGCACACTGATTTACATCCTATATATTCACAAAATAAATTCAGTTTTAGGATCTGAGGTTTTAAATTTGCAATTTGCTTAGCTGTGTATTATAGCAGCAAATACTCTAATAAAATTGCAAATAAGCTTAACTGCGCCTTGTCTAAATTAAAATCATATTTTGTACCTTAACCTTAATATAAACATAAGTAAAAGTAAACTCATAGCATTTGGCAAAAATATGAAAAACCTTACAAAAACTGGGTATATTACAAAGACTTGGCTTCGGCCTTTTTGAAAAAGTTTACCCTGAAGAAGATTTACAAAGAATTGGCATATAATAACGGATATGACTGAATAAACAAAAGACCTGGCTTTGGCCTAAACAGAAATAGACGAATGAAGAAAGAATCACCATGAACAGGCTGTACGGCTTTGATTGCCCTTGCCTATCCAAAAGGATAAAGATGAAAAAAAAAACTTATAAATAGTTATTTATCCAACAAGTGAGGAAAGTTCGTTTTTCCTATGAGTTTTGGTTTTGAGTCTTGAGCGAACGAAGGATTGAAAAATAGAATCACGAGCGCAGCGAGTGATTATAAAATTCAATCCTGAGTAAGCGAAAGACTCAACAAAACGAATAGCAAATGAACTTGCTCACATGTTGCATACAAAACTTTTCACCACTCCCAGCAAGAAAGTATTCAGTCACCATAGGTATTTATTATAAAATAAAATAATAAAATAAATAATCAGTGATCATGAATGACCACAGTAATTAAATTAAATTTCTTATATGCTGGATTTTATTGGTATGTTTATTTTATGATTTTGTTTTATTGGTAAGTTTCTGAAATTATCTGGTTAACAATTACAGTAAGGCCTGAAATAACGTCTTTTACAGCCTTATCTTTACTATTAATCTTAACTTATAAGTATTTCTATTCTAAGTATAAAGTTATTTATTTTTTAAAATATCTTTAAAACTTAACATAAAAATCAGGCAAGGTTAGTTTCTGAACGGGATCATTACTTTCCTCACTGTTCAAACAGTGAGGAAAAACTAACTTTCTTCACTGTTTTCGTAGAGGAAAGACACTTCTTTCGTGCGGGAGTGGTGAAAAAGCTATTTCAGGGAATTACATTTCATATTTTATTTATTATTATTTTATTTACTGGCATCTAATTACAAACAGAGTTTCAAGTTCATAATCACCACTGAGGTTTTTGTGTGGTGTTATCTACTCCTTATACAGTTTTTATGTTTAGAAATAAGTATAATGTAGGTAGGTATAAATCAAATTCAAATAATTATGGCTATTTAAAATCGCTAGTGACAACAATTCCCCACATATTATTACAATTAATATAAATATCATATTTACTACTACTGCGGTTTAATAGGACAAAATATTGGAAAAAAGGGTTGACTTTCCAATATTTTTTATTTTATCTAAGGGACGTTTTCCTTTTTCACAACCTTAGATTAAAAAGTCAAATTACATATAGGTACTTACCAGAAATTGATTACGATTTGCCGAGTATTTCCTAAAATACACATGAAAAAAACACCTCTAATTTATCTGTGAGGTGCCTTAATTAACGATAAAGTCTATGACGCAACCAAAGCATCATCCAGCTAAAGTGGTGGTAATCAACAATGCAAAGGAAAAACTAATGGAATACTTTGCCTACTTATGGAATCGGTTAAATATTATTTAACTAAGTAAGAATTAGAAAATTATAGTAGTTACAACCACAATACTGTTGTAACGAAAAACTGAGTGAGGAAATCTGTGATCTACCTACTGATTCCTAGCTCGGCTCTGTCTGTCAAACTGGCGTAGCTATTACACAGACGCAGGGCCGCAGGGGATATCTTAGTGTGGGGCCAGAAGCAATATATGTGCCTGTATATAAATGTAAATGTTAAGTTAGCTTTTGTTTCGATGTTATCTCCCACGCGTTTTGGAGAGTTTAGGCTGAATTTGGTGACTTGATATTTTTAACCCGCCACCGTGACGTACAAGTACATGTCTGTGAGACCGGGTGGTCCAAAAAGGTCAAATCATTTTCTAACGAGCCATCGATTTGTGTTGTGATTTCGAGTAGCTGCCTATTTCACACCCCCCCACCGTCAGACCATAACGCGACGGTGAAGCGGGCGCAAGTTTTTGAGTTTTGGCGCAAATCCGGTCCGTGCGACCGGGGTGATCTGTGGACCGGGGTCACCGTTTACCTAATTAAAATTTACAGTAGTTTTTTTGTACTCTATTTATTTATTTCTTTCTGATTATTTTATTGTGTGATATTTAATTAATTTTTTCGTGACGTCCATTGCTGTTACGCCGCGTTGCCGTGACCGACTACGTCGAATCTCACTTCATAGAGCGCTTATTTAGAATTGACGACGTTGCGTCAAGGCCGCGTAACGCGAATCGACGTGGTGGAAATAAATCACTTATCCTCCATATCGGTATAGTCTCATGGACAAAGGCCGAACAAACTAACATTGGAGAACAATAGACGTCGAAGCCAGAGGGATCAGCTAAGTCGAGTTTTTCGAGTTCATTGGTTATCATCGGGGTGTTTTGAATTTAGAATTAAGGTAGTTTTTTAAGAGCCGAGGATATAATAATAATAATGAATAATGGCCATCGTAAGTTAACTAAAAGCTAGTTTGCCCTTTAAGCGAGGCTCTATCACATGTAAGAACGTAAACGGTCCCTTTACCTTGATTTGGGCTCAACAGATTATTTTGTGAAATAAGAAAAGTTTTAATTGGGTACCTAGTTCGTATCAGTTTGAGCAGGCCAGGTGGGGGTAAGTATCCGATTGGCTCAAAACAAATAAGAAATACTCTTTTTTCTCTATCATTAGGGATACCTATTTGTTGTGATTAGCACCGGGGCCGGGGGTTGAAATTTCATGTTTATTAGTAGGTAGTAGGTAGGTATATCGGCGTGACAGAAAGAGTAATGGCATATTTTAGCCTGTAGCTAACTAACCTGATGGTGATTATGAGGTTTCTCTATAGTCAAAAACATCTGCTGGTCTGACCCATCATCCAGTTGCTACTTACAAAACTTAGGTACACATTTTTCCCAATGATGATTTCATGACCTGAGTTCAGTCAGTTACTACTCATCACAATTACTATGGTTCTCTTCAACATATCTCTCGTCCCCCAAACTGATCAAACTGCATCACCGACGAGGTCTTTTAAGCAAGCAGTTTGCACAACGCGCTAAATGCAGCCTCCTTGCGTGTGCGCAGCAAAACCTCTCTCCGCGCCATCCGCTCCGTAGTCTCATACCGGCCGCCGACTGAAACGGATGCCGAGGAAAATAATAGAAAAGTTTTAAAAGTTGGACATTTTTGAATTTCGAACTCAGTGCGGGAACGTTGTCGTGATGTGTTCGGGAGCGGCGATTGCGCTGCTGTGCCTTTTTGGTAAGTTTTTGAGACTTCATTGTGAATATTAGGAAAGTTTATTTTACAATTACCTACTTAAATATTATTTAAAGAAATACCTGAAGTCCTTGCGCTGTTTGGAATAAATAAAGGTAATTTTTCTTCAATACACCACGGCAATTTATTACTTCGGTGAAAGGTCTTTGCCTAGTATTATAACGAAATACATTCGTCCTTTGGTTAAAATAATACTTTTCTAAGTATGTAGGTATGTGATTTGGCCGATTTGTTAAACTTTATAACTTTAATTCTAGTGTGGTTTCACTTTAGTTCATGTGACATACCGCTAGCTCAGTATATCTTACTAGCGGTTGAGCCACGATATATGGGCAATGGATTTATTGGCAAATTACAAAGGTCTGTATTATTTCTAAGTAGAGGTAGATGGAAATTGATAGTTGCAATGATTGATGCTGCATGCTATCCTATAAGCCTCCCGATGCGGTACCTACCCTACCTTAAAATTTATATTAACTTTAAATAAATGTGCTAGATATTTATTATTTCATTATCTCAGACATAGAAGCTACCTAAGAGTTACTTTCCCTCGAGTTGTGGACAACAGTTAGGTATTTATACATCAACCTACATTCAACATTTTTAATTTCACTTTCAAAAGTGGTTCGACGGGTCATACAGTTGGTTGGCTGCTTACTTTTGTCTGTACCCCAAGCACTAGACCAACATCTGTACCCCGAGCACTAGACCAACCACTGTACCCCGAGCACTAGACCAACATCTGTGCCCCGAGCACTAGACCAACATCTGTACCCCGAGCACTAGACCAACCACTGTACCCCGAGCACTAGACCAACATCTGTACCCCGAGCACTAGACCAACATCTGTACCCCGAGCACTAGACCAACATAGGTGATAATCAGCTTAATAAATCTCTGGTTGGCTTGAGTGCTTATAATAAATTCATATCTTCTATACACTGACTCTAATACAGTCTGGCAAGAAATGCTATGGAGCGGATGAATTGGAACTAACTTTATGGTAACATGCTGGCAGCACTCAGAACGTCATTGTCATTCGAATAAATATCATAACAAACCAATATTTTATTATTTTTCAACAAATTGAAGCAGTTAGACGTTAGACCGATAATTTAGTCACGGCTTGCACTACACAACAAAACGTGGATAAAGAGCAGTTCTAATTATTGCTTCAATTAAGTCTTGAAGCAGCCATCAGATCAGAGTTTGATTGGAAAGTGAATATCACATTTGGATGCTTCTTGTGTGAAATAATGGTATATATTCAACAATGTTTTGATTTCTACACATGTATAGATATTGACGAATACTACAAGGATGGTCACTTTTTACCTTTAAATAATAAGCATTCTAATGCACCTGCTGCGGATGTTTCATAATGTTTACATTATGAAACATCCGCAGATTGTATTAGACACATAATAGAACATTACATGTTTACATATGGAAAAATAGCTAGAACCATAGTAAAGATAAGTGTTCAAACTCCGACCGCACAATTTTGATCGTTTTGCCGTATCATATTTGAATGGGTTCATTCCATTGTATGAAAGGTGATGACTAAATGACTGCAGCAATGTACAAAGACTTCCGAACGGGCGGTAGTATACAAAAATATTAATATTATATTGACGTTGACTAAGTAATATGTATGATTTTATGGTCAATAAAAATTTTGAACTTGAACTTGAACTTGAACTTCTCACAAGCCAATAGCATTTAAATATTAATTTATTAATTACTGCGTCACTAATAAGTTTGTAGAACTTGTAGGAATAAATTCAATAATAAATAGTTTTAAGCTTATTTTCGTTCTTTTTCTATGATTCTGTGACGTTTGCCGTCGCTAGAGGTGGGTCAAAGTATACGTAACGATAACAGTTAGAGCGCTTTCACATATAGGCATTTCTGTCGCGTGACTGCAGCGCTACTAAGTCGCGCTGCAGCAGTGCGACTGGGTTTAATACATATTTCAGCAGCGCGGCTGAAGCGCGACAGCCTTGCGTTTGTTGCGTGACAGCCACGCGGCTGTAGCGCTGTGAGCGAATCGTGGCGGATACGCCACGTAGTCGCGTGCGATTAGTCGGCATTCGACCAGTGCAGTGTTGCAAACGCATGTGTAGGAAGTTTCAAATTATTTATCTACGCGCCCCACAAGGATGTTCGATACCGAAACATTCATACTTACATGAAATTTAATCTCGGCAATGATTGAAATTCATATTGGAAATGAAGACAATGAAATCAGGCACCCCATGTCAACACTTAAATAACCGGCCAAGTGCGAGTCGGACTCGCGCACGAAGGGTTCCGTGCCATTATCTATAAAAAACCGCAAAAAAAATGTATGGGAGCCCCCCCTTAATATTAATTTAATTTTAATATTTTTTTTTTTTTTTTAAGTAAATAATATACTCAATATATTGTGAACATTTTAAGCGTCTACCTGCTACCATTATCAATATCGAGCAAAAATGAGCAAAAAAATCACGTTTATTGTATGGGAGCCCCCCTTAATATTAAATTTCTTTTGAATTTTAGTATTTGTTGTTATAGCGGCAAAAGAAATACATCATCTGTGAAAATTTCAACTGTCTAGCTACCACGGTTCATGAGATACAGCCTGGTGACAGACGGACGGACGGACGGACGGACGGACGGACGGACGGACAGACGGACAGCGAAGTCTCAGTAATAGGGTCCCGTTTGGCACCCTTCGGGTACGGAACCCTAAAAATGACGTACCTTATTTAAAAAAAATATACTATTCTTTTTAGGGTACCGTACCCGAAGGGTGCCAAACGGGACCCTATTACTGAGACTTCGCTGTCCGTCTGTCCGTCCGTCCGTCCGTCCGTCCGTCCGTCCGTCCTGTCTGTCACCGGGTCCGTCTGCACGAACCGTAATAGCTAGAAAGCTGAAATTTTCACAGAATGTGTATATCTGTTGCCGCACCAACCACAAATACTGAAATACGAGAGATATTGCAAATTAAAGGGGGCCCCGACCCGATACAAGAGACGTGTTTAGATACACTTACGCATTTCAAAATGGAGATCTTGACTGAAACTGTTTATTTATTGTCATAGCAACCATGTCATAGACACATACTACACATTTGAATATGATAGCATATTTCGCGTCAACCCACATGTTTGTGGTTAGCCGGTGCGGTATGATGTACACTCTCAATCCGGAGGTCGTCGGTTCAAATCTCGTGAAGGCATAAACTTTTTAAATTTTCTTTTTGTTTATTTTTTTATTGTTTTGAGTGCTTTTGATTTGTTGTACGATGGTACGGTACCCTTCGTGTGCGATACCGACCCGCACTTAACCGATTATTTAATATTTTTTTCAGCTTCAGTGTCGTGTAAATAACAACCTCTGAGCTCGGCGTAAGTTTACAAATCAAAACACTGTATTTATTATTATACGTCTGTTCTTATCTCAACACCCAGCCGAGCAGCCGTGATGCCTAGAGTCGCTCCTGTCGCATTGCATGTACATTTTGAACGCAAACTCCTTCAAAACTCCGTTCAGAAATGGTGGAGGCGAAGTTGGAGTCAGAGGTACTATTTCTAGCGGAAGTTCCGAACTTTCGGAGGCGGAGGCGGAGCTCCGTTACCACCTACTCAAGCAACATGCAAGTTTCACACCAACATAATTAAAAACACCAAGAATCAAAATCATTTAGAGTGTAACCTGAATGTTGCTATGTAAAAGTTATTGGCGCCATCGCTTTTTCCTTAGGATTTCTTGCCACATTAAGTATATTAGGTACATGAAATGAAGATATTTACTGTTAATTTAGATGTTAATTAATGCTTTGCGAGGTTTCTGCACTAAATACAGAACAGCGGAACAAGCCTACGTACAGATATCTTTACTTTATACTTTTCTACTTAATATCTATTTTAATTTTATAATAGGTATAAAACAGAATACAGACACTTAATAATGCAAACATATTGTTTATTCTGGAGGAGAGTAGATTAGAGGCAGAGACTAAAAATCTTTACTTATACATACCTACATCTATAATCTGATTGCTCTCTTTTTACATTGATTGGTCATCGAAAGCGTAAAATACGATTTTTGCTCGCTTTGTGTATTGTCTATCTTCTTATTATAAGTTTTCTGGATATTTGTCTTGTGTACAATAAAGAATTTGCAAAAAAAGAGAAAACTTTATTTAATCGAAATCTTTCAAACTAGATGCAAGCTAGCTTCTCATAATGCGGACGCAGCTTGTGACTTGTCTGTTTATTTTGTGTTCTGTCTAATCAAATTTGTTACGACAATCAGCCGGCAACGGTCCGTCATTGTGCCGCGATGAAGTAACCGGAACAAAAACCCGCCGGAGCATCGCACGGGATCCGCTCGGAAGGGTTACACTTTTTGTGAAAAAAAAGTAGTAAAAAAGTCGGCAAGTGCGTATCGGTGTTGAGATAAAGGGATCCGCAGTGTGCTGATTGTTCTTAGGTTTAGTTTAACCCGTCGGTTCAGTATCGGTTA
>CAUOQF010000216.1:0-33259 GCA_963457715.1 Argyresthia albistria | reverse complement strand
ACAAACATCTGGACGAATTGTAAACCTCCTCCTTTGGGAAGTCGGTTAAAAAATAAAATTACTAAAATGTGGGAATATGCCAACATGTATGAGTGAGGTGAGTGAGTGTACCTGCTTAGCCCTGCTTGTTTATCTCTAAAAGCGGCTTCCCACGGTGCGCGATTCTACGGATCATCACGCACAGCCGACGACCACGGACGGCAACGCACGCAGACAGGGCTCTTTCCGACGGTCCGCGATTCTACGGATCATCACGCACAGCCGACGACCACGGACGGCAGCGAACGCACTCAACACCACTACTCGTGTCAGCGAACAAGCAAGTTCTGACCTGTCGTCTGTCCTACCACGGACGCGCTCGGATCGCGTCGCACCGCACCTTTGAAGTTACCGCCTCGCGACGGATACGGGCGCACCGCCTGTGTTACCACGGACGAGACCCTTCCCACGGTGCGTCGTGCGTGCTGGTCCGCGTCCGTCCGCGATATCGCGCACCGTGGGAAGCCGCTTTTAGACTTGGCACGACTTTATCTAGATTTCATTACTTTTTAAGTGCGTGATGATCCGTAGAATCGCGCACCGTGGGAAGCCGCTTTAAACACAGGCGGTGCGCCCGTATCCGTCACGAGGCGGTAACTTCAAAGGTGCGGTGCGACGCGGTCCGAGCGCGTCCGTGGTAGCACAGACGACAGGTCAGAACTTGCTTGTTCGCTGACACGAGTAGTGGTGTTGTGTGCGTGCGCTGCCGTCCGTGGTCGTCGGCTGTGCGTGATGATCCGTAGAATCGCGGACCGTCGGAAGCCGCTTTAAGAGCCCTCGCCCGCGACGACTTTTTGCAGCGCTGCAGACGCGCGTTTCGGGCAGCATCGCTACTTACGCGCGTTAGTCGCATTTGCTACGCGCTTCAGAAGCGATGCTAACGCGCTACATACAGCATCGCGACTGTAGCGATGCAAACGCGCGACAGCATCGCTACTAATTTAACCGAAACTTTTTTACAGAATGTTTTTGGTGGGATTTACTTTACTTTATACTTTATTGCACAAAAACAGAATACAGACACTAAATAATGAAGAAAAAAAAATGTACAAAGGCGAGCTTATCTCTAATAAGAGATCTCTTCCAGCAAACCTAGGATGGACAGGATTTCACTTCTTTTTGTAGAAACGTGGGCATATTGATTTATTTTATTAGATTTTTTTATTTGATACAGTTTTTAGGGTTCCGTACCCGAAGGGTGCCAAACGGGACCCTATTACTGAGACTTCGCTGTCCGTCTGTCCGTCCGTCCGTCCGTCCGTCCGTCCGTCCGTCCGTCTGTCACCAGGCTGTATCTCATGAACCGTGGTAGCTAGACAGTTGAAATTTTCACAGATGATGTATTTCTGTTGCCGCTATAACAACAAATACTAAAAATCAAAAGAAATTTAATATTAAGGGGGGCTCCCATACAACAAACGTGATTTTTTTGCTCATTTTTGCTCGATATTGATAATGGTAGCAGGTAGACGCTTAAAATGTTCACAATATATTGAGTATATTATTTACTTAAAAAATAAATAATCTAAATATATAAAACAAAGTCGTGTTAGTTACACCACTTATAACTCAAGATCGGCTATACCGATGTTAGTTATCTCTTTTTTGGTGGGTTCTTCTGCGCTCCGAATAGCAGAATAAGTAATAAAATATCGGATAAGTTATCGAATAACAATGAATAAATTAATTAATTTTATGAATGCAAACAGCATGTGGTGCCATCTGTTGACAAAACTACGTATTTTTATAAAAGAAACCTACCACTATCAACGGGTGGCGCCACAGTCGCAATGCAATTTGACATCTCAAAGGAGTTCAGAAACATCGCTCGCTCACGCCCGCCGACGCACCAGCCCGTTCAGAAAGCCAGTGCGATCATAGATCTGTCATCGGGCGACTTCCGCCCGACGATAATCGCACTCGGTGCGATGTTTCTGAACTTAGCCCTGCAGCCGTCAAATTGAAAAAGAATGTATGGATTGATTGAGGTTATGTACCGGTCGGTCGGTTTGTTTGGTTGTTTTGGGAAAGTACCTAATTAACAATGCCGCGCCCTAGAAGATCTAATCTTTCCCAACAAAGCCGTAATGCAGTTAGGCTGCGGAACAGGGCGAATGAATCAACTGAAGAAGACCAAGAAATCGCACGAGAACAGAGGCGCGTTAGTATGGCCCGAGTTCGCGCTTCTCAAACAGAAGAGCAAAGAGCAGCAATTCGTGAAACGGCTCGGTTGGAGATGAGAAATCGTCGAGCTTCTCGCACAGATCAACAACGAGATATTGTTCGAAGCGCAAGAAGAAGTGCTTCAGGTGTTGATTTGATTCGTGCAGCATTTCTATACGATTGCACAATTGATTACAGCTCGCATCGTTTCGTTAGCATAGGTCCAATGAATGTTCATTGTGAGCATTGTGGCGCATTGAAGTTTGCTGCAGAAACACCTGGATTGTGCTGCCTTAATGGTAAAGTGAAATTGCCGTCATTGACTCCGCCACCTGAGCCATTGAATTCATTGCTGCATGGCGAAACACCAGAATCACGACATTTTCTGGCGAACACTCAAAAATACAATGGATGTTTTCAAATGACTTCCTTTGGGGCTGACATTATCAGAGAACATGGTTTTAATCCGACATTCAAGGTAATTTATGTTTATATTGTTTCATCTGTATTAAATTTATGCCTAGAATAAATAAGGCATGGCATTTAAAATGTGTGCTTATTTTTTATTTCGACTTTACAGATTCAAGGCCAAATTCACCATCGAATGGGATCATTGCTACCTCTTGAAGATGCGCAATTTCGACATGCTTCCCATCGAACCCACGCGACCTGTGGAATAAATACAAGGATAACATGTCAGAAGACATTTTACATCGAATTCGTGTCAGTTCAAGAAATTCCGATCTTGAGGTGAATGAGGAGATGCATAACCAGGCTTTGATCTTGATCGAAGACATGTGTTACCTCATGTGCGGCAGTATGTTAGTCAAGTTGGGAATGACAGCGCCAGATCGTGGAGCGAATGACGTATTTAATCGAGAATTGGAATGTGAACGTGAATATGATCGACATGAACTGAACCAATCAGTTCTAACAAATATACCCCTGTTGAACCACCAACAGAAGCAAGTGTATGATACATTAATGAAGGCAATAGATGATGGAAAATGTGGCTTATTTTTCCTAGATGCCCCTGGTGGAACTGGGAAGACATTCCTCATATCATTGATTTTGGCCACTGTTCGTGCGAGATCCGACATTGCGGTAGCAGTTGCTTCTTCTGGAATAGCAGCTACATTGTTAGAAGGGTGCCGTACGGCTCATTCAGCGTTAAAATTGCCGTTAAACCTTCAAACTACTGAACAACCGACATGTAACATTGCGAAACACTCTGCAATGGCCAAAGTTTTAGTAGCATCTAAAATCATCATCTGGGATGAATGCACGATGGCGCACAAACGCGCATTGGAAGCACTTGACCGAACATTAAAAGATCTGCACAATGACTCGAGATGTTTTGGAGGCGCAATGATTTTACTGTCAGGCGATTTCCGCCAAACACTGCCAGTCATTCCGAGATCGACCGCTGCCGATGAAATAAACGCTTGCCTCAAAGCCTCAAATCTGTGGCGCTATGTGAAGAAACTTCAGCTCACAGAAAACATGAGAGTTGCATTGCTGAACGATCTATCTGCTGAAGAATTCTCCAAGCAATTGCTGGCTATCGGTAATGGTTGTGTTCCTGTCGACAAATCGAGCGGATTGATTTCGTTTCCTCCAAATTTTTGCAATTACGTGTCATCAAAAGACGAGCTCATCAACCAAGTGTTCCCTAACATCATTGCTAACCACAAAAACAACAAATGGTTGAGTGAGCGAGCCATTTTGGCGGCTAAGAACAAAGATGTGGATGACTTAAATGTCGAAATTCAGAATCAAATCGGTGGTACGTTGCATTCATTTAAATCTATTGACAGTGTAACAAATGTAGACGAAGCTACCAACTACCCAACTGAATTTTTAAACTCATACTCATACTCATACTCATATATTTATTGCGTCATTGTGGTACACTTTTACGTGCCTTGGATGTGCCTGGCTTACCACCGCATAATCTACGACTTAAGGTTGGCTCAGTAGTCATCATGCTACGAAATCTAAACCAACCAAAATTATGCAACGGTACGCGTTTGGTGATTGGAAAACTGATGGTGAATGTGATACACGCGACGATACTGAAAGGAAAATTCAAAGGTGAGGAAGTTCTCATTCCGAAGATTCCAATGATCCCAACCGATTTACCCTTTGAGTTCAAGCGAATTCAATTTCCGATCCGTCTTGCATTCGCCATGACGATTAACAAGGCACAAGGACAATCCTTGGGTGTTTGTGGTCTAAATCTAGAAAATGCATGTTTTTCTCATGGTCAATTGTATGTGGCATGTTCACGTGTCGGAAAACCATCTGCATTATTTGTTCTTGCGCCGGATAACAAAACAAAAAATGTTGTGTATCAGAAAGTGCTTTAAAATGCAGTATCGTAATATTGACGCTACAGAGAAGAGGCCTAATGTGTAAAATGTAAAAAAATGTAAAAATGACCACAATTTAGTTAATTTTTATTGTTACTGTACCTAACTATTAGGCTCAAGATGTTTAAATAAGATTATTGTATACTTAGTACACATACCAGGTATTGCCATTTAAAACTGTGAATATTTAACATCTCAATTTGGCAATGGCAAGCAATAAAAAAAATCTGTATTTGTGATAAAAAATTGCATTAATGTTATCACC
This sequence comes from Argyresthia albistria, assembly GCA_963457715.1. Lineage (NCBI taxonomy): Eukaryota > Metazoa > Arthropoda > Insecta > Lepidoptera > Argyresthiidae > Argyresthia > Argyresthia albistria. The sequence continues at coordinate 28,420 of CAUOQF010000216.1, read as the reverse complement.
TTATTGAAAACCTAAATTAAGTTTAGCTAAAGTTAACACGATATTTATTTGACTGTTAGGCGGTACGAAGTTCGCCGGGTCAGCTAGTTAAATTATAATTAAATTAATATTTAGGGGGGGCTCCCATACATTTTTTTGCGGTTTTTTATAGATAATGGCACGGAACCCTTCGTGCGCGTGTCCGACTCGCACTTGGCCGGTTATTTCTTTTTCGGACCAGTCTAGTCTTATCCAGAGTTTTCCTTTAATTTTATTTATATGCATATTAAAAGCAGAAGGGGAGGCATTCGCCCAGCAGTGGGACGTTAATAGGCTAGATTAAATTAGAAATGTGTCCCACTACGCTGGATATTTGCAATTACAGTCGATTTTTTTAAGTACCAATAGTAGAAGGTGCATTACCATATCTCTAATACAGCCGAGACCAGCTGAGGATTCTTCATCAGATACTTCAGACCTTCGATTTTTGACATCAAATGAAGCGGCCCACCAAGTTGAATATTTTTTGTAAAGGCGGTATGTCGATCTCTAATAGTTTGGTTGGGCTCTTGTGTTTTCTAATCAGGGTCACCAGGTACTCCAGATCTTCGAGTATCCTAGTTTTTATAGTTTTCCCTTTATGTGGCCATTAAACCCTAACTCTGTACCAAATTTCAGCTCTCTGAGTTTATGGGAAGTACTAGTTCTATTCTGATGATCATGAATGAGTGAGTGTCATAAATGCGAAACTTTGCTTTCGCTTAACTTCGGAACTAAATGACTTGAAATTTTGGATTTTAAGTATGTGATTATATTATAGCTTACTGGATGACGAAAATTTCTGCGTTCTGGTCTTATCCAGAGGCTATCTTATCTCTTCTGTGCCAGAGGTTCTCAAATAGGGGCCTGAAAATGCGGCAAAAGAATAGTAAGAATAATAATTACAGATCGCTATTCCGATTCGAACTAATTGGGATTATACCGTCAAGTGGTCATTGATCAAGTAATTGATCAAACTTGAATAACATTAGAGTCGGCCTCGTCGAGCGCTTCTCAGTCACCCACTTCGAGTGGCGCACAATAGAGTGTAGCTCTTGACTCCGGACCTTGACGTTGATGCGACCTCAACCCTTGCCCGCCCTGAGACAATAACAAACAAATATATGCATCTAGTCTTCCTCAGTTACAACGTTTTATGCGAAATAACACAACAACAAGGGCTCAGAGAATACAGAATGAGGCATCTTTGGGAAATTAATAGACAGCTAAAACTTTTAAAAACTAAACTCGTCTGTATGATGTGTTTATGACGATCATCTTAATAAAATAAGCTATGTATAATGTTAATGACTGTTATTTTTGTTTCTGTACTTTGGACACGTAAACAGCGCAATTCATTCTCTCACTTTCGTTTTGTAATAGTGCCAACAAACATATTTCATTATAGCCGCATATTAATATAAGTGAATATCACCTGCCTGACGTAATTAGATAACTGATCAAATGAGTTCTAAATTATTTCTGTATTAGACAAAGTAAGATAATTTCCTTGCATCAAATTCCTCAAGCAAGGTCAAGATAAATAATCTGTATAAGTGCCAAGGACGAGGTAGAGTCGAGTCCAGTGCCAATGAATCAATCGCTTCACATATTATGCCACAAAAGATTTGTGGTTTGTGGGTGTCACATCTGTACAATACAACAATACATCATCAAGGTAACTTCCATTCGGTTCCGGCCCTGTCGTTATCATAATATGAAACAAGCATTAACACCAGATTGTACTGTAATGATTCGTTGATTGGTTCAGAGAAGAAGATTATTGTTGTCAATCAATATGTTAGTAATCTAGACATATAATTAATTTATCATATTTTAATAATGAAATATCAGAAATGCTTCCAATCTGACCGCTCATTGTGATAATTCAAAGCTAAATTTTGGTTAATATCTACTTGTGTTTAAATTAAATCGACCGACGACGGCGTTCAAAAAACTCTAGCAGGAGCATTGTGTGACGAACACGTACAGATACTAAGTCTAAATGGCCAATAATGGCCATTTCGTATGGCATCATCATGCAATGTTTGATGATATTGCGCCATACACATTTATGATAAAGTCGACATAGTATGATACTTTCTAATCACAACAGGCGGCGCGTTTGTAGTTGTATGCAAACAGAGAGGTCAACGACAATATAACGGCAATAAACCACTTTCTACTTGGACATTTACCTATTTAGCGGAAAATTAAAATATCAACGTATAATTTGTGCGTGGGGGGTAAGAGTGCAGCCAGCGCTCTCTGGGGCGGTGCGGTGGGGGGGTGTGCTTGTGATCACAAGTCAACGTTCTCGGGGTCCGCCCTTTGCTTGCGGTCCCTCGATTTTAGTTTTATTTTCTTGTCGCAATGTTTATTTGCGTGAGCGCTCGTCGCAAATCACTCGTCAAATGGATATTGTTATTTTTTGTAGTCATCGTAAAGGTTTCATCGAGAATAATTCTGTCGCCCTTGTAAGTGCATTTAAACAAATGTCACAATTAAAATACACGATCAAACTGGAATGCCATATTTTAAATCCAGTCTGTCTACATTTCAAATCATACTCGTATTGTCTAGGTTACGTTACGTAAGAGTGTAAAATGGTTGAAATTAAACGTATTCTCCAAAACAGAAGATACGAACGGTAAACGCAAGGTGATTAATATCGATACAAATGCACATACCATTCGCCGAGACAAATCAGTATGACTTCACTGGTGTAATCCTAGAGCCGGCATACGCGGAGTCGCCTAATCCGTGAGAGGCAAGAAGTCATAGAAACTGGATGGATGCCTACAAACGGCACCTCGAGAGAGGGTGTCATGTCTCTTACAAATATGCGACTGTTGAGAACCGGTTCCACAGATCACTGCTCAGCGGGACACCACCACCACCGACGTGACGACACACCGAGCCTATCTCCTTTCAATCAAATGCATCCGTAATGCAGACAGGAGCTGACTGCTCCCTTGACCCAACATTTAACATCTGGAGTACAAGTCAGAGCTATCATCAAGACATTATAAATAATGATGGCTATTGCTACCTCTTTAAATTGTATAACGATGCCCGTGCTCAGAGGCCAAATCACACAAGATAGCAGTCGCACTGTAGCAATGACAAGTACAACACTTTTACTGCGAATCGTTGAAAAAAATCGCGTGTAGCACCGTACACGTGTTAGAAGTAAAACTTCTGTAGCTAGATCATTAAGTGGTACCTATACTATACACCTATACCTACCTATACTAAAAGAGATTTAAATTTCCAATTTTGAGATCCAATCTCTGCTTCAAGTTACTTTTATGTTTCAGACGTCCGATTATTTGAAATTATTTTATACTTGTACTTACTTTTAATACGTCATGTCATTTATTTCCCACCATTCCTTATCTACAATTTGTCGCGCTCGTGGTGATATACTTAACTCATTCAATAGTGTCACTACTATTTGCATCTCGCTCAGATTATATACCATCTGACGACGTCACGTCTTAAAACCGTCTCGCTCAAATGTATGCATTGCTTTGCTTGTCTCTGTGCCCAGTCCCTTTATTTAATTGATCGAGTACGTATTTTCAACTATTCCAAGTTAATGTGTACCTGCGGGGCTACCATAAGGCTTGCCACTCACCTCAGTCGCGCAGATAAATGACAAAGAAGATGGCTAAATCAATATATGGACGACTGCCCCAGACATGTACAAAGACTTCTCAACAGCCAATAGCATTTAAATATTCATTCATAAATTTAATTTACTGCGTCTGTATTTAGTTTGTAGAACTTGAAGAAAAAAAAAATTAAATATAGGTAAATAAGAGTTGTTACTCAATACTCCGTGATTCCAATATGATTCCGTGACCTTTGCCGTCGCTAGAAATAAGCACCATTTTGCAATAACATGCAACATAACGCCATCTAGCCACTCCTCTGGAAACCTCCTGTTTTCAACAGTTTTGCTAGTTGGCAATTATGTTGCATGTTATTTTTAACGATGGCAAAAGTCACTAATCAATGGCGGAATCATAGAGTAGGAAGTGACAACTCTTAATTATTTAATCATTTCCTTCAAGTTCTACAAACTAACTAAAGACGCAGTAATTTATGAGAGAATATTTAAATGCTATTAATTGGCTGTTGAGAAGTCTTTGTACATGTCTGGGGCAGTCATTTTGCCAAATTGCCAACTCCTTTCGCGTCTCAATGATGTTTCTCCATAAAATAGCGCGCATTCATTATGATATGACATTAAATTGTGACAAAATGCGTGGCTGGGGTGACTGGCGTGCCTTATGCTACCCCCGCTAACCTATACATACCTACTTTGCTAGGATTTTTTAGGGTTACTTCATCGCGAAGCGATGACGTAACTCTTATTTAATTTTATTCTTGACATTTCCTTAGTCCGCCATACGACATACCTCGATTTTGATATTTTACTTCAACATTATTGACTGGCATGAAGCATTAACTTTAAAATTACAAAAGCTTATTAAAATCAAAACCGTATAATTTCAACAGTTATAACAACAATTCAACTTTAAAATATGTATTACAAAAATTACATACAAACAAATAAGCGAAACAATAAGCCATTAAACTTATGGCTCTGTAAGCTGTAGACCTCGCTTTGGCCGTTTACTACAGATAAACATTAAATAGGTAGGTATGACACGTACTTAGTAGCTAAACTGCTAATTTGTGACTTGAACTGCACTATATAATAAAAAGTGGCTTTAGAACAGTTCTAGGTACCTACTTATTGTTTTCAAGAAGTCTTAATGCAGCCATCCATCACATCGGAATTTGCTTGAAAACTAAATATCACATTTGGATGATTCTAAGTGACTTTATGCGATTACTAGCTGCCTGTTGCGCGACTACGCAGCGCGTTTTAGGTACCTATTCCATAGTTACCGGCCACAAAACGATTCGTTCATCATTTTAGAAATCCATATCGACCCGTGTGACATTGATGAAACTCTTTTCTTACAAACTGTATGGATCGCATCGCACAACTGTCAAACATAAGTTCCGGTTCCAACAAAGAGGTTGAACGAAGTAGTTTTTGGTCACGTCACTGGTTTTGGCCTTTACCGGAAATCAAGAACTCGTGGAAGAATGCTTAAAATAATTTTTATTTGTTAACGTTTCATCAGGTTTCTCTCTCACTAATTAACATTCTTTATTGTACGAATGTATTATTATCTTATCTGATTAGTTAAAAACCGTATTGAAAATAGTTGCGGTTTTAAAAGTCTTCAGCCGACCCTGACGTCACCGATTCCAATTTCCGTTACATTTCTTAGCCACTCGTGATAGCACCCGGCTAGTAGTAATTGAAAAGCAAATATATGAATAACCCACAGTTGAGAGGTTAAATAAATTTTACCCCCGTGCCCCAAGAAGTTTTACTTCAAAAAGTAATACATAATAGAGTTGATTTTATCACATGCTTGGCTTGTCGTCGGGACTACTTGTTACCAGGTGCTAAACACTTACTTACGATGCGAGTGCGAGTGTCGATGTGAAAGGAATCGAAGGTATTTTAATTATCGCATCGTGGTTTGACCGAACTATGTATCAGACAAACACAGACAGACAACTTGTAATAAATTGAGTGTTTATTGAAATAATAATGACGTTAGAACCAATGGCTGCAACCAGTGGCATCTTCCATATTTACCTCTACAGACGGATTTTTGAAAAAATTAAGAATATTTTATAGAATTTAAATAGCGTTCAGCATATCTTACGTTGTGTCCGGCCGACCCAAATACGCACAAGTTGTCAAAACACCATGCTCCGTGTACTGTCAATGACTCCTGCCGGTGCACGGTGGCACGGTGGAGCGATGACCCCGGAGGATTATTATGTGAATTTATTTATGAGCCTCGATATTGATTCATTCGTGTTTACGCAACGATGGCCACCGCGATCGATCTCTTGTAGGAGTTCTTATCGGCATACAATTTATAAAAGGGCACACGTTGCTACTACTCTGTGGTCGGTGAAGCCCCATAGGTCAAATTCAAATACTTTAGGTAATCCCTTTTCCAAGAGAGATCAAAGGCACTGTCGATAGACCTTCCATTTTATAACTAAATAAATAACCGGCCAAGTGAGAGTCGGACTCGCGCACGAAGGGTTCCGTACCATTATCTATAAAAAACCGCAAAAAAAAAATTGTATGGGAGCCCCCCTAAATTCTAATTTAATTTTAATTTAATTATTTATTTTTTAAGTAAATAAGTACTCAATATATTGTGAACATTTTAAGCGTCTACCTGCTACCATTATCAATATCGAGCAAAAATGAGCAAAAAAAATCACGTTTGTTGTATGGGAGCCCCCTTAATATTAAATTTCTTTTGATTTTAGTATTTGTTGTTATAGCGGCAACAGAAATACATCATCTGTGAAAATTTCAACTGTCTAGCTACCACGGTTCATGAGATACAGCCTGGTGACAGACAGACGGACGGACGGACAGCGAAGTCTCAGTAATAGGGTCCCGTTTGGCACCCTTCGGGTACGGAACCCTAAAAACAGAATGAAATAAACAAGCAAATGTCTGCATTGCCGATTGGTGTGGTTATCAGGCATTGGTTTGGTCAGTATGAAGCATTGATACGATGTATTGTATACCGGGCTCCGTCTAGGGCATTTAACATAAGTCCCGACGACAATGCCTTCATCTCGGATGCAGTGTTAACCGTATTTATAGAACACAGCAGCATCCACGCCTATTGTTCTTGTACAACTCGCTTGACCTCCGTCTCGATTCAAATGCAACGCTTTGGCACAAACACGATTTACTCGTAAGTTCAAGATCCAAGGGAATCTTGCCTTGTTTGCCACTTGTTTGAAATAGAGAAATAGAGAAGGTATTTATTTATTTATTAGTACTGAGCCCACAGCACATGCAAACCGGCCCAGTGGCTTCTGGACAAAAGAGTCCTTTGACTTTGACAGTGGGTACCAAGACGTCAATTAATGTCTTGCAATGCAAGGGAATGAGAACTTAATTTCCCCTAATTTTAATGTCATTTTTTTTTCCTTTTCGGCCAGGAGAATGACAATCTCTCGACTGAAAGGGTTAACAATTACACTTTTCTTAGGCCAATTTCGGGCTTTCATTATTTAAAACGAGACTTATGGTATAAGTTGCATGCAGAAAATATTTTAGACAATATTATGAATTTTAATTAAAAAAAATATGATGGTGATTTGGTAGGATTTTGTATAGGTGTGGTGTGGGGGTTGTGTATGTGTATTTGTGTTGTGTGCGTGTGTTATTTGAGGGGTGTTGTGTTTGAAATTGCGTACGTATGTTAGAGACAGATTTTATTTAGGTATTTACTTTTGTCCTTCAGTATTGACAGAATCTGCTTTTTGAAAATAGGCTTTGAGATGGAAAATGTCAACGTCGGCAAAGCAATTATTTTATGTTCGTGGCAGTCTGCAGCTAATGGAGTGTAGTGTGGTGTTGTGTTGTGTTGTGTCGCACTCACCCGTCCTCCTTCATGACAGAGTTGTCCCCACAGTCGCAGGCGCCGCCGGCCTGCGACAGGAACATGTTGAAGTCGTGCGTGGCGTGGTCGCCGCGGTGGAAGCACTCGCGGCAGATGCTCATGCAGGGCGAGATGCCGCAGGTTCGGCAGCGGTACGCCACCACGCGCGGGATCCACACGAGGCCGCACTTGTCGTGCTTGTCGTAGCTGCGCACTGCGGACAAACAACATAAAACATGAACATTTACATGCCTGTATGTAAAGCATACATAGCTTCTGGCCCTACACTAGGATACCGAATCGTGGGAACCAGATACAGCGACATCACAAACATGTAAAGAGCTGGGGATTATTTTTTTGTTTTTCTTTATCTCCAGCCGGGACTCAAACATGGGACCTCTCGCATGGACATCACGCAGGACGTTAGTGACGTCTGTCTGACCATCTCTTTGTTTTATGGGCTAGTTAGTGGACCTGGCTTCATGTTCTAACTCCAACATCGATACAAAACACATTCACTGGGAATTACATTTCGGGTCAATGTATGGAATAGCGATGTCAAGAGTTCAACAGATACAGAATCGACCTCCAGCATTTAAAAAGCTGTCGCGATTGATTTCACTGATACAGAACAGAGCGACTGGTTGGTAAAAATCCGCTCAGTTTTTAATTTTACTTGATTTATATTTAGCTTATTGCAGTTCCCTATTGCTGATGCTGGGCAAGGGCCTCACCGGTTCGAACTTCGAGCCCTCACATCTCTAAGTCAGTTAGCTAGACAATAAGAATAAGGAGTCCTCAGTCATGCAGGTCCATTTAAGATTTTAAACTAAATTAAATCGTCGGCTATCTGAAACTAAACATCCACAGTGCGAATACAAACTTAGAAGCCCTACCGAGACGCGGCGGGCGAGGACACCGCACCACTCAATGGTGCGCGACACTTCCCTGTGTGTAGACACTCATCTGTAAGTGACTAACCTCTCCCTAAACTAAGCCCTATTGAGTTATATCTAAACTGGACTCATTAGAATCACACCTGTCAGTGTCGTCACGGACACTACTACACACGACTACTCTCATAGAGAATGTATGAAATAATATTTTTCACTGACACGGACATGTGCCGGATCGGTGGGATCCCTGATATGTGTGAATCGACCTTTAACGATTGATATTGAATGACCATAGCTACGGAAAAAGGCTATCCCCCTGTCACGCAAAATAGAGTATAGAATAACTGGCTTAAAGTGGGCACAATTGTCCCTCTGCCACCCCGCATGGTAAAATGTGTGACGCTACGTTATGTTACAATGAATGACTAACGATAAGTTATGAATATTTTGACATCCTGTGGCAGCATGATACTTACTTATACCAGCATGCTATTTTGAATCACCAACACAAGGTACTTATTATGGGCATGACGAGGGTTTATCTTATCAGAAATTATTACAATTCTTTGAAATCGCATCCAAACCCCGTGACAAGTTTAATACCCGACCCGAAATCCCACCTACTGTAAGTCATAAGATGAGTAATAACTTCGAGATTGAAGTTTATGGTACACTCATAACTTGATTTGAGTACCAAATGATTAATCGTTCAGGTATCCCGGCGACGACGGCGACTCGAAATGGAAGAGACGCCTACAGAGACAACAATGTCTTCACCACCATTAACAGAATCTGACTTGAAGGCCCTAAATTATATTAGGTAGGTACAATACAACTTAATAGCAAGAGAATAATTCGACAATTCATTGGAGTTGATGTCGCTGGCAGAGACTAAAGCCAGCCCTCCACTTGCTGCGATACGACCCTGACATACATCTCTCGCTTCATTCCTCAACATTCATTAGTCTCTTCATACAGCTCGCCGCTCGAATCGCCGATTTTGTCTTTATAGGGTGGACCTCCTTGGGCGTCCCCTTCTTATCCGTGCTGTGTAAAGTTGCGTTTCTTCGTTAATCTCCTTTTATTCTTCCCTTCAACCTCCCAAATCTAAGCGGACCTTTCTCCTTTTTCTGTTTTATAAATCAAGCTTCAAAACAGCGCCAAGTCCGAGTTACTGTTAAAGGCGAATTAGGGGTCTCGGTCGTTCTGTATCCCCGACCGAGACCCTCACGTGAACTCTCTATAGTTTATTGTCCACACCGAGGGGCACATGCCTTTACCCGGATCCGAGTAAGATTGAGCCATACTCGACCACGCCGGCTCAGCGCGGGTTGATGGAGGGGTTTTTAAGACTACTACTACATACTTGGAATGATGATGATGACATACCACACCAAGTAGTGATAGTACCGGGACCTACAGCTTGCTTGCTTCTTTGCTTATTGCAACACGGAAATCATTTGACATTGCGCCCGATTATCTAACAGAATCGCAAAGATGATCGCCACACGCCACAACAAACTGCGGCATCAATTAAAAACGACGCGTGCGCAACCGTGTCGGCCGACTAGTGAGTGTGGCTCCCGACTATAATGTACGGAGAGCACGTAACTACAGCCTGGTTATTGCCCCTGACTAGTCGTAATACCTAGTCAGAGATTATGGGATTCGTGAGTTGATTGATACTTGCGTACAATATGGTGGAGGTCAGTTTACAATGTTACCTCAGTATCTTGAAGCAAGCCCAGGACCCGCAAACAATGCAGTGGAAAGTTAGTTGGGGTGCAGTAAAGGCGACAGATGCGTGTGGCGAGCTTTGGAAGATGCCTATGCCCAACAGTGGGATGATACGGGCTTATATGATGATGATGACGATGAAACATCCATTCTTACATTACAGATAATGAGAAGGATGGATGACAATGTCGTAGGCAAGATTCGCATACAAAAAACTGCGAATTGATTGAGCAAACAAGACAACTTGAAATTAACATGAACAGCGACACAGTATCGGAGTGCAGTAATGACAAAGCCGTCCACTTATTGGCGCCCGCCACTTGCAAGATACACAAAGAGGCTGAAAGCTCGCAGAGCAAGGAGACTCGGCACGTGCAGGCGAGATCAGCTGTTCCGCGCCCGAGGTCAACGCACGCCCGCCGGTGAACAACACCACCCGATCTAGAACGCACCGAGTCAATGCACCTTCCGTGCCTCCAGTGACGTTTGCAATTCGGCCGGGCAGCCCTGCGAAATGGCCTGATGAAATGTCGCATAGCATCTGACTCATCTCGCTTTGGCATGCGAGATGAACGAATAGGCCGGAGGGTCCTAACCTCAGCAATTATCTGCATCGTAAAGTGACGGCTCGGTGTGGTCGTGCGTGGCGGGCGTTTGACATGCGGCGATGATTGCATTGTCTGTCTGTCTGCCTGTCTCTCTGTTTACTTATTCAAGTGCAGTTGGCTAAGACATTATAGACTAGACTCGAACGCGTGCTAACGCTAATTAATAATAATAATCATCTATTTCAGACTGTATCTAATAGTCCATAGTGTTAGAGAGAAGAATTGAGAGATACAACCTAATTGGGTGGAAAACTGTCAATTTCTCACGCTAGGTGGCGCATTCGCGATTGTACCTTAGTATGACACGGTCAAATTGTATGTAGTATTTTGTAAACAAAGTTTTGAAACTTTCCATCCTGAATGCAGTGCTTTCAAATGTAAAAGTAGGGGATACATTTATTACTATTTAAACCGCTAGCGAAACATAACGTCGAATTCTTTGCACGTTTACCTTTGTACCAGATGAGCTTTTTTCCAGCTACTGTCGCATTTCTCCTTCGAATCTCAATTTGAAGCTCACGCCCGGTCATCAGAGAATACATTTTATGGTTCTTTATCGCAATAAAAAGCACAAAAATCGAAACCCTGTACTTGACACTGACGTAAACAAGGTACAGTCACCAAAGCGTCATCTGGGTTTTAGCTTTGAGTTTTCCATAACTTTATACGACCTTAATTAATATCAGACTGCATACATCAATCAATATGCGCTGCTCTGTTTTTAAATATCTGCAAACGAGAATCAAACAAGGAGGATGAATAGCATACCTAATTAATTATGATGAATTTTGATTCGATCATATTTGAACGAAGTTTTTTTGTGTTAATTGCATTGCAATGAAATTTCATCGAAAACTAAGCGCCTTTTTCTAGAACTCAAAACATATATTGTTACATACATACAAAGATATGCACAAATATTAACTCGGGCCAGTCCCTACTCTCGGCTGACGAACCTTCGACTGATCGCTCGGAAGTCGGATCCACCAATTAGGGATGTACCTAGTAGTTATCTATCAAAAATCCAAAATGATCCTAGGTCCAAAAAGACGGAAACAATACACTACAGTGATGCACACAATGCACAGGGCTTTTTAGAGGAGCAGAGACAGGTGTACTAGAGTTAGAGAGAGATAGACAAAGTGTCCGCATTGTCTCAAGACAATTGAGGTTAATTTGTGTAGTACGAGTCGACCTAGGCAGGTGGGCCGTGTCTACGAGCCAGCAGCCAGGGTCAATATGCATGAATACCTGTACGTTGTATTCGCATTCCTCTGACATGTCCAGTCTTAGCAAATGGGACACAAACTTTATGTCAATATTTATTTTTGTATCGGAGGGCCTCCGATTCGGAGCATGAATTTAAATGGTATACAGAATACAGATAGATGGTATATAGACGCCCAATTTTGTACGCAAATCGCATGATAGCGAGGTGCAACACAGGTATCGGTTTATTTGTAGCCGGCGGGCGGCGGCGGCGGCGGCGGCGGCGCGGCGCGACTTGGCGCCGCCTTCGACAAGCCAATACCGGCATTTAGCGCCCTCGCTATAGCTACATATTTCCATGCGGTTCGCGTACAGAATCACGGCCCCGATGTGTAATTTTGCGCACTAGCTATAGCTACATATTTCCATGCGGTTCGCGTACAGAATCACGGCCCCGATGTGTGATTTTCAAAAATGGCGAGAGACCCAAAGTGGTTTTAGGTCAGACGGACAGCGGACACCGGACGCGGCCGTTCACCTCCTCGAAGTACCTATAAGAAAGGTCCGAGACGCGAGGCTAAACCCACTCGTGACGTCGGCACCCCATCAGCAGACACGACACGAGCATCACACACCTATTTATAGAAAAAGATGACGTTTCCAGTACACTTGCTAATCCTGTTTATCATAATAAAATTAAAAGGCTCGGGTAAGAGGCTGATGGAAATGTCGCAGCCGTTTCGGTAAATGAGGCACTGAAACAAAATCCTGGGCCGTTATTTAAAAGAATGGCATTCAATATAATGCCTAGCCTTTTGATTTAAATAACGCTTCGACCAAATCGTTTAACAACCTGCCTTTACGAAATCTGTTTTTCAAAAAATCGTTTATTTCGGTCCAAACGGATCGCACAGAATGGGTACATGGGTACAAAAAGTGTTCCCAATGTCTGAGTATTGGACAGTCAAGCCTCCCAGCAACATGGGCAAGAACGCTGTGGCACTGCCACACTGCCTGCCACGCAACATGGATGCACAGGGGTGGTGCCCTAGATCTTCGTATGGTTTTTGCAACAGCTGATTTCTTTCAGAGTCAACTTAGTCGAAATTCGAATGTACACGAATCCTGTAGGTAAGGTTACGTTAGGTTTTGACTTTAATTTGCCTAGGAACAATAAAAATCTCAAAAGTATTGTTCAGTTACTTGCCTGACGGGCCTTTAGTCATTTGTTTAAATTCCGACCCTTGATGAGGTGGGACGCCCACTGAACACAGGAGAGTCAGGGTGAATGGTCATCTATTGTGTTTGTGACTTAAGGCGAGGTACGAATAATTACAAACCAAGGTCAACGAAGATTGCGGAAGTGAGAAGCAAATATAACTCGGGAACAGGAATAAGTGGGATGGCAATTGTGCGCTCGCGCCTAATCTGAAACAACGTAAGCGCCAAAACGGAAAAAAAAATCATAAAAAATAAGCTATTCCAGGGAATTACATTTCAATCTTCAAATCGCTAATAACAACAATTCTCCGCATATTACAATTAACAGAAAGATCATATTTACTACTACTGCGGTAAAAAAGGAAAAAATATTGGAAAAAAGGGTTGACTTTGGATTTATTTTCTATCGAGAAAATTTTGATGGACCGATTTGGAAAATTATTTTTTTATTTGAAAGGGTTTACCTTCCCATTGGTCCCATTGACACCAGGTCAGGATCTGATGATGGGATCTTGGAGAAATCGAGGGAACTCTTCAAATATTATAGGCAGACCTATAGTGATTTTTGTGTTTTTCATAATAACTCGTGCAAATGCACATGGTAAGCATAATATTGTGATGCGGAACTGCTGATGAAGACCACATATGGCCACCAGATCTGCTCAATACTAGGTACAAATACAATGCGTGGCTGACGGGCAGACAACGCATAGCCTAAACCGGTGGACCTAGAGCCATGAAACTTTGTACAGGGGTTCCTTAGTAGAGTGGGGTAGCACTGATATGAGATTTGACAAAATTAATTCCCCAAGGGGGGGGGGGGGATAAGGGGTTACAGTTTGTATTAAACTCAATCTAATCAAATAGGGTTTGTGGAAGTCGGTTTTTTCTAAAGTTTACTTTTTGTTTCAATTATTAGTACCTATTTGTTGTTATAGCGGCAACAGAAATACATCATCTGTGAAAATTTCAACTGTCTAGCTACCACGGTTCATGAGATACAGCCTGGTGACAGACAGACGGACGGACGGACGGACGAACGGACAGACAGCGAAGTCTCAGTAATAGGGTCCCGTTTGGCACCCTTCGGGTACGGAACCCTAAAAACGTTGCTGTGTATCTCGATACAAACTTTCAACGAAAATTGGTTTGAACAAAATATAATAAGCAGTTTTTAAGAAATAAAACATTTATTAACCGCAATGATAACTTTGTCATTCATGTACAAACACTATGAAAAACGAAGTTACAACACAAACATCCAGTCTTATAATTACTTGCTACTACGGAACCCTTCATGGGCGAGTCCAACTCGCACTTGACCACTTTTTACACCCTAGATCGCCACCGATATCATGTCGTGTGTCCCACTCAACAAAAGTCACTGGTAAATTTCAGCATACCTATATCTAGGTAGGTACTGAGCTATGTCCCTGCCCTACCCCTTGTAGGACATATTGCGTTGCGTGCGACGCCTTATACAGAGTATGTACTGAGGCAGTGCAATACCAGCTAATTTATGCACAGCCATTTCTGTAATTTCAATGTCATTACAACTCAAGATAACACATGTTGTATGATCTCACCTTGTGTGCTAAACTAACATGATTCATGATATGATATACGCAATTTTGCACAATAATACTATGTATATATGACAGTAGTAGTAATATGCAGTGACATCTCAGAACACAAAAGAGTTGAGCTTCACTTAAGTTTGATTGATGTAAAAACATGATTGGCAAAAACATGTTACACTGGAAGATTGGAAATCTAATGAAAGAACACTGTGCTTCATTTTCAACCGCAACAATAAATAGATTTTACTAAATATAAATTTGCCCATTCCATGCTATTGAGTTGGTGGGGGGTAAGTAAGCAAGTAAAAACATTCAGAGGATATACTAAATAATGTCATTCTATTACCAACTAAGCTCCAAGCCAAGGGTAGGTATGTGGGTCTGTTGGATAGCCAATATTCATTATCATCATGTAATGTAAATGTAACCCACATAAACATACATACGCCTCCTCTAAATACCATTTAACCTGGATCAATGCCATCAGAGTACATTGTTTTCCTGCTATCCTTGCTTTGTCTTCGGACCATCTGGCAGCTGACCTGGTATGCTGGTTTACCACACACAGTGCTTGTCACGACACACTGTCAACCTTCTGTGGGCAGCTTAGCTATGTTCACCCTGTCACTTGCATATCTATTGTTCAGAATTGTTAGTTTGGCCTGCGTGTGTCTCAACAGGAGTGAACCAACTAACATCCAGCACGGATTAATAACATCCAGCCAGATAACTTTATAAGCAAAATGGATCATGCGGTGCACTCTATTTAAAAAGTGGCCAAGTGCGAGTCGGACTCGCCCATGAAGGGTTCCGTAGTATCATGTAATTATTAGACTGGATTTTTGTATTGTAAATTTGTTTTTCATAGTCTTTGTATGAATGACAAAGTTATCTTTGCAGTTTTTAATAAATGTTTTATATCTTAAAAACTGCTCATCTGGGTGCACGGCAGTGCACCACCAAGTCGAGCAAGCACAGCCGTACCATCCTTTTCTCGAAGCAATTCAGGCCATATTCGACCCCCCTAAAACTTCGTTGTGGATAAAACAAGAAGCCTGATTTTTCTGTTACTAATTAGGCCTTATATCAACACGATATATTAACTTTTTTATTCAATTTGAACCAGTAGTTTAAGAATTGTAACATGTCAAAGTTTCCTCATTTTGTCACTGACTGACTGACCGATCATCAAAACTCCCAGGCACTTCTAGCAGACATAGAACCTTCAAATTTGGGATATAAATAGTAATTAGTATTCTTATCAAGGGAAAACTTAAACATTTCAAGCTTATGTTATAGTTTTCCAGAAAACCCATCTGCATCAATAACTTTGTAATCTTATATAAAATGTATAGGATTAAAAAGTTACATTTGCAGTTTATGAATCATTGAATGCCCCTAGGAAAATATGCCTTTACAAACAAGATTCTATAAACATATTATGTAATACATACATAATATCACGCCTGTTTCCTAGAAGAGGGATACGTACATCCACCAGGGACCACCACTTACCACGGTCCAGGCATACATCCCTCGTTTCCTTTGGTTACCATTATGCTTAAATTATATATTACTAGCTGACCCGGCAAACGCTGTTTTGCCATATAAATAATTATAACACTTAGGGGTATGAAAAATAGATGTTAGCCGATTCTCAGACTACGAAGACAAACACTGTGACACGAGAATTTTATATACAGGGTGTAACAAAAAGGGTTTAACTCCCGAATGTATGTGGTTACTATGGGACCAACTTGATCAGAGCAACTTGATTTTTCACTTCTCCATATAAATCAGCCGAGCGCCCAGACCGAAATGTATGGGGAAGTGAAAAATCAAGTTGCTCTAATCAAGTTGGTCCCATAGTAAAAGTTGCTCAGAATGATGTCCCAAACCACATACATCCGGGAGTTAAACCCTTTTTGTTACACCCTGTATATATGTATGATGTACATTCCCGACAAAATGCTTCAAATATAATAAAACTATTCAATCAATAGAACAAATTGCGTTCTAATGCGACGGGAGTGATAGCAGATTAATCCAATTGCTCGATAGATGGCGCTGCCTGTATTTTAACTCACGCTATGGTTTGAAACCGTCGCTAGCTTAAGTAGCGGAGTTGCTCGCCAGCGATTTCAACTAGTTGTTGATAATTTTTGTATCTGCATTAATTATTATATTTACTAACTATTTGGATTTGTTCATCTAGCACATTTGCCAGAACTAGTAGTCGCAATGGATTCGGAAATAGTGTATGTGAATGACCAACCATGCCCACACCGGATTGTACGGATACCTGGCGATGGGTCGTGTTTGTTTCATTCTTTGTCATTCTCTATGTATGAGAATATTGAGTCGTCGTATGAGATTAGACTTGCTATAGTCGAGTATGTGGTAGCACATTGGGAAGAGTTCCAAGTTTATACTTGTGACGAGCACGGAGACCCCTACATTAACGCTATGTTTTTTATTGTTATTGTAAAAGTACCAAAGGTACCAAATTTTAATAAGTAGAACTTTACAAAAAGAAGTGAGATCCCATCAAAAACATCCTGTAAAAAATACCAAGTCTCGCAGCTCTGTGATTCTACCGTAAAAAGTTGTGAGATCCATGTTATACCAAGTCGGTTAACTGATTTAGTCCCTACTTAAGGGGCCTTCTGTCTTAAGTTAATACGTAAGATATTTTCATATCTATATTCAAATCTTTTACTTTTTAAATAAAAATATCGACTTGGCCATCGCATGCTTAGTTTGTTTAGTCCTTTACAACCAGGGTCTGCTGGAAGAAATCTCTATTTAGAGATAAGCTGACCTTGGTACATGTTATTTCTGTTTTTATGTCCTGTCATGTATCGTGTAATAAATATATACAAATACGTTATCTATCACACAGAACTAAGAGCCAGAAACCTGGTTTTTCATCAAATTCCTTCCGAATGCATAAAGAAGTGAAAGGTACTGGAATTTAATGGACTGAAAATAACTAGAGCATTAGTAATTTTGTTGCACTAGTCTTCCATTTTCTATTGTTGCCGCTTGTTAAAGGTATACATATATTAGTTTTGGAACCAAGTTTTAATCGTGTAGAACGCAATTATACTCTAAACAACCTAATATAATGTAGATATGATTTCGAAGATACATTGTGCCTTCATGCGATGGCCAAGTCGATATTTTTATTTAAAAAGTAAAAGATTTGAATATAGATATGAAAATATCTTACGTATTAACTTAAGACAGAAGGCCCCTTAAGTAGGGACTAAATCAGTTAACCGACTTGGTATAACATGGATCTCACAACTTTTTACGGTAGAATCACAGAGCTGCGAGACTTGGTATTTTTTACAGGATGTTTTTGATGGGATTATATTTTGTTCAAACCAATTTTCATCGAAAGTTTATATTGAGATACACAGCATATATTTTTTATAGATTTATCACTCTCTTACTTTAAAAGTTAGAGGGGGGGGGACACAATTTTTTCCACTTTGGATGGGTCTGTCTCTTTAAAGATTGACTTTGAGGAAAAATGGTTTTAGGAACCTCCACTTCATTTTTGAAGACACCCACACATGTAATTTTGATGAAAAAAATATATTTTTGTTTTCAGTTTCATGTATGGGGAGCCCCCCTTAATTTTTTTTTTATTTTTTAAGAATCGTAA
The DNA here is from genome assembly GCA_963457715.1 of Argyresthia albistria. Classification (NCBI taxonomy): domain Eukaryota; kingdom Metazoa; phylum Arthropoda; class Insecta; order Lepidoptera; family Argyresthiidae; genus Argyresthia; species Argyresthia albistria. Next base: position 9,958 of record CAUOQF010000216.1, on the reverse strand, counting down.
AGCCGTTCATAGAATACATCTACGTACCAAGTTTCAACTGTGTAGCAATAGTTTTGGAATAAAGTTGCTGTGACATACGGACAGACATACGGACAGACATACGGACAGACAGACGGACAGACAGACTTGACGAAACTATAAGGGTTCCTTGTTTCTCTACGGAACTCTAAAAACTATGTGCAGGATTCTAAAATAGCATAGATAAATTACAATGAACTGAAGGGGGACTTTAGTGTAGTCCTTAGGAAATAATGAGATTGGCTGCACGCAGGTGGATAAGTGGAAGAGTAAGTGACATCTCGGAGATCGGAGCGTCACCGCCGCCGCAATTTCGGAGTAGTCGGACCGCCGCTCCGAGATCCGAGACGTCACTTACTCAACGTGGAGATCCCATAGAAACATATAAGATTCTAACTGGCTACTATGACGTATCAACTATGAAAGACATGTTTACAATGAACCAGAATCACCACCTCAGAGGACATGCACTGTGACTCCAAGGGCTCTCGTTACAAGTAACCCACACAAACACCTTCTGTCAAACCGAGTGGTGTGCGAGTGCGACAGACTTCCAGAAACTGTTATTAGTGCACCATCAGTGAACAGTGAACCCTCTCGTTAATACATCTTATCTATCTAGTATTGTTCTCCATTGTTTGTTTGTTTGACCGGTGTGCTTCTGAGAGTGAACCAGTTACAAATAGACTTGACAATTTTATAAAACAAGTGCAGTGAAATATGAACTGATATGCACGCATCAGCTTTACACTGCTTCTGCATCATAAATAATAATAAAACCTCAAACTCTCTGCGGGAGCTTCCCAGTCAACTTATTTTGAAATCTGCCCGCTGCGGGTATTTGCCAGCCCAAGGGATAAGTAAGTACTTCTAATTTAAACTGTAAATATATTTTTAACTCTTTTAACTTTAAACCTGCCTTCTAGGTTTACCTACTGACTTGTTTGACCACAAGGGTCCCATAGGACAGGCTCTGCCTAGTTTGGGATCCACTATTAATCTCTAGACACTAAAATTCTAAACCTGTTTCTTTCTATAAGTACTTATTAACTTGTGTGTAATAACTTCAAAGCAAATAAATGATTTTTCCTTTTTTTATCTGATATTGGAACATTGTAATAAAATCACAACCAACTGGCTGCCCTAACTACAAAGTTATTGTTTACATCTTACAATACCAATATCTGTAAAGATGACACTGTTGTAACAAAAACAATGATGTCATCAAGTTATATTCAGAAATCCCATGCTAGTGCACTCAAACCTAGCAGCAGATCCACTCTTAAAATCCTTACAGTGTTATTTTTCCAACTACAAAGATAACCTAGAAAGACCTCAGAGTCAATGTCAAAATTACAGTTAGGTTTGTGTATGGTAGTGTTTGTTGGTGACTGACCGAGGTTGGCGAAGTCGTCGGGCGTCTTGCCGCCGGCGACGAGCCAGCGGCACCAGTCGATGGTCTCCCAGTCGTCGATGGCCTTGCTGGGGTTGAGCAGCACGTCTAGCAGCGGCCCGAGCTGCTGCGGCGAGCCGCCCGCGCAGTCCGCCAGGATGTAGCCAGCCGCGCCGCGCTTGCCCTTCCGCATCAGCACCTGAGTCGAGTCGTACATCGTGCCTACCCTGTCACTGCACTGCCACTATACACACACAATACACACCACACGCCACACCACTGACACACAGTTTCAGCTCGTTCACGGAACAATCACCATTTCGAGTTTTACATAAGGCAATGAACTGTATTCCACGGCGCCTTCGCGAATGAGCATAATGCTGGAGAGTCCGCGTTCACGACCGACAGTATGGGGTCTGCTCGCAGTACTCAGACGGTCGAGTGCCGCTGGTGATAAAAATAACTTGTCTTTTGATTTTCAGCGAAATGAATGAAGAGATGATGAGAAACCATTTGTTTGGGGTGGCGGTCTTAGCGTACAATATTCCTACCTTAGACTCCTGCCAATGATTGAAGTTTGTGTAAATTAGTCACACCCTAAATAGGTCACTAAAACAAAGAAGAAGAGCTAAAACGAAGAACTTATTACGAATCATTTTATACTTTTATAGGATTTTAGATTCAACAATATTTTAGTACTGTGTCCAAATTATACTCATTTTAACTATATTTTGTTGATGGCAACTTACATTATAGATACGTTCGGAAACCAAGCAATGCTGGGGCTCTGAACTATTGGAAAAGGAGCTTTGCAATTTCTATATTTCTATGCATGTTCCGCTTCGATGGCTGTAATGGCACAAATAGTTCATGAAAATGTACTTGCACACTTTGATAATATCCAGATCAAAGCTTGTATAATCCAAAAATATCGTGCACTATAAGCAACATCATGCCGAGATGGTAACTGGATGGGTGGGTGACTGGACCACAGAAGAGATAATAGACTGGACGGTATACGTGTGGCACTTGTTTAGTTGTTTATGACTCTTTCATGTTCGTTCTAGTCCAGACTACAGGCAGGCAGGATCTCAGGGTAAGTTTTATTTGGGCAGGGTAAATTATGGAAGGAAATCATAAAGTAGGTACCTATTAACTTTTTGTAGTCTACTCACGGAAAGACTATCTTTGTGAGAGAGCGGGACACACGCAACAAACCCTGGCCACGTAACATTCCGGGAGTTATACCTACTAGGAAATTAATGATATGTGACTCGCACTTGACCGATTTTTTATATAGCAAGAGCAAGTGAGTGATGTCCGATAGTATTTTGGATTTCCGAACGATTTTTTGAAAGGTTGGTTGTCAACTCTTCCCAACCTCCCTCCCCTCCCTCGTTCCTTCGTGCGTGACTGTCTGTCAGTGTTCACTCACAGATCGATCACAGATTATGTACAATTTATGTCATGCATGTCACTTCTAGCGGTGCGTTCCGCGACATCGCTTTCAGCGCTGTAATCGATTACAGCGTCTACAATGCATTCCGATCCGAGTCAGTTTTGACGTGACAACGATATCTCAAAATAGACGCTATGACGTCATGAATGACATCATCAACTCCGCCATGTTGGGATATCAGTGACCATCGTCGAGAACGTGAGCACTGATAGATCCTCAGAACAATAATTAAAGATAGATCGATCTAACCTTCTGTTCCGCGACGGGCTATCAGCGCTATCATCGCTCACGTGACGTCACGACCATCATGACCGTTCCGAATGGGAAATCACGACCAGCGTCTATCACAGATATCCATTCGGAACGATAAAACGCCATGGTAGACGTCGACACTGACAGATATCAAACCATTATAACCAAAATTTTGTATTTTTTTTGAATTTTGAGTCGTAGACAGTCGTAGTAGTTATGTTTGTATTGAGTGACATTGAGTATTCTGACAGACAGCTGACAATCAAACTAAGAACAGCAACCCGCAGGCACTCCTGGAGCTCCATAATTGTTGATTTCCTCACTTAATCACTCAATACTCAATACAAAAAAAATTTAACTACGACTGTCTACGACTCAAAATAAAAAAAAATAACAAAATTTGGTTATAATTGTTTGACATCTGTCAGTGTCGACGTCTACCGTCGCGTTTGATCGTTCCGATTAGTTCCGAATGGATGTCTGTGATCTGTGATAGACGCTGGTGGCCGTGATTTCCCATTCGGAACGGTCATGCATGATGGTCGTGACGTCACGTGACGTGGGCGATAATAGCGCTGATAGCCCGTCGCGGAACAGAAGGTAGGTACTCTACTAATTAGTGGTGGCAATAACGGCTGTTTTGCAATAACGAACAACACTGTTGTGTTATTTCAAAATAACTGTTGTCGTAAACTGTTATCCTGTTATATTGCTGTTTGGTAAAACGATAATTGAATGAATCGCAGATTGACAATATCATTATTTATGTTCTTGCTCATTATCAGTTCTTCCCTTCATACTTTAAACAGGCATAGGACTGTCAAAATTATTGTCAATACTTCGTATTCGTAAATTTAAATATATTTGAGAAACTAGTTGTTTGAATGATTTATAGTCTGATTATTTGGAGTGTTGCCGGATAATCGATGGTATATCGATTATTAATCGATTCTCCTAAGTACATATAAAAAATCTAACAAATCGATCTGGCATCGATTTTATCGATATAATCGACTGTATCGATACTATCGATTCTTATACTTGTACCAATAAAATCGATTATAATCGATTATTCGATTGTAATTGCTGTTTCTGATAATTAAATCGATTATATCGATAGTATCGATGGTGAGAAGCAATACGATAGAATCGATACTATCGACACAATTGATTAAATCGAGGTATCGTTTAGATTATATTTTTGTGTAATCTGTAACGTAACAATATATTCTAAACCGATACCTCGATTTAATCGATTGTGTCGATACTATCGATTTTATCGATTATATTGTTTTGCTTCTCACCATCGATACTATCGATATAATCGATTTAATCATCAGAGACAGTAATTATAATCGACTAATCGATTATAATCGAATTTTTGGTACAAGTATAAGAATCGATAGTATGGAATTAACCGATTATATCGATTGAATCGATAACAAATCGATTAGTTAGATTATTAAGGTACCTACTAATCGATTAATTGATAATCGATTATCCGGAAACACTTTGGAATTATGGTAATACCGGCGGCGTATTTAGTAGTTCATTGATCTTATTTACATTTTTTTAGATATACATTTTTAAATTTACAATTTTTGTTATTCTATTTACACACAGTTATTCCCATTTATAAACATCATAGTCACTTTATCAACTAAAAAACATTATCATACGCAACAGAGCGCACGCACCCCACCCCCCATTGGTCAGACGGCCGGACGGCGGCGGCGGCGGCGTCGCGTCATTGGCTAATCATTATTGAGAACAGCAGCAAAGTCGACAACAGCGCGCGACTTCAACAATGTAAAACGCAACGATAACTAACGACAACAGGATAAAAGGATAACAGGATGCTTGAGTTTTCGACAACAGTGTTGCTCGTTGCGCACAAATAACGCATTATATAATCTGTTGTCGTAATAACGACCACCACTACTACTAATATATAATCTGTGTGTGGTCACTTCTCGTCCATCGTCCATCAACAAGGGCGCATGTGATTTGTTGTTTGTTTTGTGTACCTACCTATTTGTGTGATTTTGTGGCTCTATTACAAGGAATATCTACTACCAAAATACATGTTTAAGTGCAATTTAGATCCCAATCCCTAACTGGCCACATGTGGTGATTTTGGTGGCATAAGAAACGGATACATACAACAACACAACATGGGCGATCAAGTTAAGGTTATGTTCCATGAAATGGAGCTCGATGACCGGATATTGAAGGTATTATAAAGTCAACGTCTAAACATCCACCATATACCAATGTCATCTGATACTTTATTTATCATAAAACTATAAATTCGTACTTTTTAAGGCTATTTCAAAACTGGCGTGGCCTGAGCCCACGTTGATCCAAGAGACAGCAATTCCTTTGCTCTTGGAAGGTAAAGATGTGCTCATGAGGGCGAGGACTGGCTCGGGGAAGACTGCCGCCTTCGCCATACCAGTCATACAGAAGATACTGAACTTGAAACAGACAAGTACGCATCAGAGTATCAGAGCTCTGATACTGTCGCCTAGCAAGGAGTTGTGTACTCAGGTAACTGGTGTTACTGTAACAAATTATTTACCCCAACTTGATTCACCAACCCAGTTGAAGACTAAAATAAAGTTAGGAAGTTACTTCAGGCTGCAAAAAAGAGCTGTCAGGATAATAGCACGAGTCCCACACGACACTCACGCCAAACCCCACTTTAGGAAACTCGGAATTTTAACGCTGCCGTCATTCTATTACAGATAGCTTCAGTAATCTCAGACCTAACCCTCAAGTGTAGTAGGGAAGTCCGCTGCATAGACATATCCGCCAGTGGGGACATGCAGACACAGAAGTCACTCCTTGCAGATAAACCTGATGTAGTTGTGTCAACACCGTCCAAGGTGCTGGCACATTTGAAGGCAAAAAGCATAAAGTTAAAACAAGATCTGGCAATGCTGGTGGTGGATGAGGCTGACTTGGTATTCTCTTTTGGATATGAGGATGAAATTAAGGAGTTGTTGAGGTAATTATTCCTATTTTTAACCGACTTCCCAAAGGAGGAGGTTTACAATTCGTCCGGATATTTGTTTTTTTTTTTTTTATGTATGTGCCCCGATAGCGCCTAAACGGATGGACCGATTTGGAAAATTATTTTTTTGTTTGAAAGGGTTTACCTTCCCATTGGTCCCATTGACACCAGGTTAGGATCTGATGATGGGATCCTGGAGAAATCGAGGGAACTCTTCAAATATTATAGGCAGACCTATAGTGATTTTTGTGTTTTTCATAATAACTCGTGCAAATGCACATGGTAAGCATAATATTGTGATGCGGAAGTGCTGATGAAGACCACATATGGCCACCAGAACTGCTCAATACTAGGTACAAATACAATGCGTGGCTGACGGGCAGGCAACGCATAGCCTAAACCGGTGGACCTAGAGTCATGAAACTTTGTACAGAGGTTCCTTAGTAGCGTGGGGTAGCACTGAGATGGGATTTGACAAAATTAAGTCCCCAAGGAGGGGGGGGGGCGATAAGGAGTAACAGTTTGTATTAAACTCAATCTAATCAAATAGGGTTTGTGGAAGTCGGTTTTTTCTAAAGTTTACTTTTTGTTTCAATAATACTTATCATAGTCACATCAGTGAGTTAATTTTAATTGCAAAATGTCAGTTTTCTGAATGCCGAAACTATTTTACTGATCCTTGATTTATTCTGATTCAAGAGTATGGTCTTTTTCAGTCACCTTCCAAAAATTTATCAAGCTGTGCTTGCCTCGGCAACATTGTCGGACGATGTGCTCAGCCTCAAGAAGATTGTACTCCGGAACCCGGTGACCCTCAAGCTGGAGGAGCCGGACCTGGCTCCAACATCACAGCTGCAGCATTACCATCTGTTTGCTGAAGAGGATGATAAAGCCGCCATTCTATATGCCCTGTTGAAGCTAAACCTTATCAGAGGGAAGAGCATTATCTTTGTGCGGACTGTTGATAGGTGTTACAAGTAAGTTTATTCATATTATTTATTGCGCAGAAACATAAAAATAAAAAAGAAATATATTTACAAGTAATATTATACACAAAGGCGAGCTTATCTCTAAAGAGAGATTTCTACCAGCAAACCTAGGCAGGACAAGAATGTGGATGCATGAGGACAGTCCTAGTGCGCAATAAAACTACATAACAACACCGAAATTACAACATAAATATAAAATAAATATAGTACTTATATAAATTATATAAAATAACAATATACAACATGGACAAATAAATATGAACTATATTAAATATACATAGACCTACATAAATATAAATATCATATACATATACATATAATGGTACAGAGACAGGAAATGCTCTTTAATCTTTTTGAAAGTAAAAATGGGTGGACTATCCCTAATAGCACAGGGAAGTGCGTTCCACAGTCGGATTGCCCTTAACCTAAACGAGTGTTTGTAAGCAGCAGTATTATGCCGAGGAGTTGAGAGGAAAGACACCGTATGAGATCTTCAGTTGCTATCCCTAGGGAAAAGAAACTTGAAACGATCTCGAAGATATGAGGGGTAGCGGTGATTTCGCAGAATATTGAACAAAAAGGACAGAATGTGCATGTCGCGGCGAAGATGGATCGAAAGCCACCCTAGCTCCTTGCGATATTGAGAGACATGCTCATATTTGCGCAGCCCGAAGACAAACCGAATCCCGAGGTTTTGAAGTCATTTGAGTTTGTTCAGTTGTTCTTCGTTCGCACTGACCCAGCATACATCTGCAAAGTCAATTGGACATCTGTTTATTCAACTAGCATTCTAGATTCCTAATCATCTCTTGATGATGTAACATTTAATTTGAATAATAAATAAAATAAATAATGCTATGTCACCCTACTCAACAATTTATTGTCAAATCATACATTGCCCATTTGTCCACCTGAACTAACCAATTGTGTTTTGAAACTATAACAAATTGTCTCTAAGCACACTGATTCACGATTACTTTGCAGACTAAAACTGTACCTAGAGCAGTTTAAGATTGGTTCATGTGTGCTGAACTCCGAGCTGCCCGCAGCGGTACGCTGCCTGTCCGTTGATCAGTTCAACCGCGGCCGCTATCAGCTGATCGTGGCGAGCGACGAACAGGCGCTGGACCAGTCCGACGGAGGGCTGCTCACTCCGCAAGATCACGCCGAGAGGGCCAAGAAGGCAAGTATCATACTACCACAAGCTGTTAATACAAAACTCCAGGCGACGTTTCGGCGCCACGATTACCGAGACCAGAGACCGCGACAAGAGACCGAGACCAGAGACCGCGACACGAGACCGCAACACGAGACCGAGACCAGAGACGGCGACACGAGACCGAGACCAGAGACCGAGACCGCGACACGAGACCGAGACCAGAGACCGCGACACGAGACCGCGACAGGCATTTGCACTTTGTATGGGTGCACTTTGTATGGGTGCACTTTGTATGGGTGCACTTTCGCGCCGCTCTCTGGCCTCGGTTCCTCCTGTCGTGGCGTGGCGCGAGACGTTGCCTTAACTTTTGAATATGATAGCTTTGCTCCAGTATTTTCAAACTCATTATTTTGATTTACTTTAAGATCTTTGAATGCGTGTGGTCGTACTGCTGTTAATATCACCCAGCAAACTTTTGTGAGTTTTTCATTCTATTGCATAACTTGGGTCTACGCTTGCACGTACGGCTTCGATGCACATCGATCTCACACAGATAGACATTGCTAAAGGAGTGTTCCGTCGGCAGCGCACGTCGAAGCGCAAGAAGGACCGAGAGTCGGGCGTGTCGCGCGGCATCGACTTCCAGCACGTCGCCAACGTCATCAACTTCGACTTCCCGCTCGACGTGACGTCGTACGTGCACCGCGCCGGACGCACCGCGCGCGGCAACCAACAGGTAACAAACACTACCAGCAGGTGACACTACCACCAGCATCGACTTCCAGCACGTCGCCAACGTCATCAACTTCGACTTCCCGCTCGACGTGACGTCGTACGTGCACCGCGCCGGACGCACCGCGCGCGGCAACCAACAGGTAACGCACCACCAGCAACGATCACCAACAGGTAACACTGCACCAGCAGGTATTGTCTCTCTGTCTCACCCCACCTTACCCGATGTATACGAGAAACAGAGGTCGCAGTTTGCTCAGAGCTAATGAAAATTGGCGCGGCCTGTATTGGCCCCACTATCCTGCGAAAAAAAAACTAAACGCTTAAACCCTGTTCCAGCAGGGATCAAACGTTCTATCTCTCTGGGTCTTTCAGTTTCCTTTTCTTTACCATTCCACTTATCAAATCTAGGATTACATGTTGACCAAGTTTCATTGACCTGTGTCTGCACATCTACAAAATACCAGCGCCAAGTCTTTTACCATACGGGATGGCAGAGGTACGAGGTACCGCTGGCAGCTTAGCGTCAGTTATAAAACGCGTGTTTGTGTGTGTGCAGGGCTCGGTGCTGTCGTTCGTGTCGCTGCGGGAGGCCGCGCTCATGGAGGCGGTCGAGGCGCACCTCTCCAAGGGACTCAGCGACCAGAAGGTTCTGCAGTAAGTCTCGCCAACACTCGTATCTACTAAATGATACGAAACCTGAGCTAAGACATACGGCTCGTGTGGATGTTGAAAACTATCTATGAGTTATTTTTTATACTTTATTACACAGAAACAAAATACAGTCACTTAATAGTGGAGAAAACATGTACAAAGGTGAGATTATCTGAGTATGAGTATGAGTATGAGTATCTCTAATGTGTGCTACGGCCATAGAATTCGCAATATACGGCGTTTCGTGGACAAAAGATGTCCTTTATAGGTCAAGTATATTTATTTT